>JAOUZG010035803.1:1400515-1428095 GCA_026289955.1 Argiope argentata
TTCACGACGAAACTTCCCCTACATGCATGCAGACCTAAGTATGATTGTATAGAATTATTAGAGTAGCATAAATAGTTTCACGACAAAACTTCCCCTATATGCATACAGACCTAAGTATGATTGTATAGAATTTTTAGAGTAGCATAAATAGTTTCACAAAACTTCCCCTATATGCACGCAGACCTAAGTATGATTGTGAAGAATTTTTAGAGTAGCATAAATAGTTTCACGACAAAACTTGCCCCTATATGCATGCAGATCTAAGTATGATTGATTGTACAGAATTTTTAGAGTAGCATTAATAGTTTCACGACAAAACTTCCCCTTTATGCATACGATTGGTTGGTTGGTGTTGTGTTCATTTGAAATTAGACAAAACAATTTATGGCAACAAAATTAGTAGCATTGGAAGGATAACTTTTTTTTGGATTTTAAGATGACGTAACACTCATTTTATTGCTGTTATATTTTTGAAAGTTATGGTGGCAAAATGCTCCATTTTATAATTAAATAGTTTTCTTTAAAGTTACAGTGAGATGCATATTCCGGTTATCCATACTTTATCTGTACCAAATTCGGTTGATTTTGATCTAACAATCTAGCACTAAGAGCTTTCGCAATTACACGTTTTATTATTAGTAGTAGAAGGACATAGTTTAAATACTACTAATGTTACTATGTTACATAGTTTAATATACTAATGCTATATGAACTTATAATATATTCAGTCTAAGTTTAAGTTAAGTTATATATTAACATCCCGTTGTAAAACAACACTAGGGCTATTTTGGGAGGGACTTGTAATTTTGAACCGCGGTCAGATGACCAGGACGACACCTGAGCAGGCAATGCCCTCTCCACAGCAACCACATCAGCTGGAAAATGTTGGCCCTGACTTTTAGTAGATCTATAGTATTTGGTTAAAGAATTTAAAGAATCTATTAAAAGCAGATAAATCTTACTTTTCATAGAGAAATTAAATTTGTCCTTTGTTGCAAAGAACCAAAGTTCATTATCATTGGTCATTTAAATGATAAAGAACTCTTATTGCTGTTTCTTATGGTACTTCCCATTGACAAGCTCGCTGAGGTAGTCAGCGATATAAGCTTAACAACGTCTCTTGTTTTGTAGTAGCGCCAACTAGGGTCATAAAGTACGATTTTTGCCTCTCACTCAGCACATTTGCTTGCACAGCCCCTTTTTACAGGGGGTAACATTCACACACCTTATAGAAGAGCAACCATGCTCGAACTGGGACGCCAAAATCTCCGGGAAGACGCGCTACCCCTACTCCAGGACGCCGGCTACTAAAAAACTTTATTAGCACTATGAACTTCCATAATTAGGAATAAAGACTCTAAGGCATTTACAGTGTTAGGCTTCTATCGGTCATATTTTGCAGAATATTTTTCGCATACAAATATTTTAATAAGATCTTTCCAATAATTTGCGAACAAAATTAACCGAGTTATGAAATAATGTAAAACCAGTGGTTTAGATAAATCAATTGAACTCTTCATAGTGTATCTTACACTATTTATTGAATTTTTTCCAAGACCAATAGTAATTGGAACCGTGTATTTTTTATATACAGGGTAAGTCAAAATGAATATAGCGATTACAAACGGCTATAACTATTTAATGAAAAAAGATATATCGATAAGATTTACACAGAATGTAGACGGAACTTCAAAATTTATTAACGTAAAGCGCACGTGCAGCCAAGCGGATGCCTGCGCATGCGCGAAATCGAACTTCGCAACGACAAGAAACCTGTTCAGCGCGGCGTCTCATTAGTGGAAATGGCTAGTCCCGTGCAGAAAGCATTCTCTGTGTTGGAATTTCACAGTTGCCGTTCTGTTATTACAGTGCAGAGAAAATTTCGTCAGCGGTACAATGAAGAACCTCCAAATGTGAACAACATACGCAGATGGCATCGGATGTTTGAGGAAACAGGATGTTGACACCCTGTGATTTCTACCTATGGGGTTATGTGAAAGACAGAGTGTTTGTGTTTCCCTTGCCCAAAACAATTGAAGAACTGAAAGTACGCATTTGTAATGCGCTTGAGTCGGTTAATGAACAAATGCTTCAGAATGTATGGCGTGAAATGGAATACCGATTAGATGTTGTCCGTGTGACCAAGGGAAGTCACATAGAACATCTATGACTTCTGTATATAAAATTTTGAAGATTCTTCTACATTCTGTGTAAATCTTATCGATAAATATTTTTTCATTAAATAGTTATAGCCGTTTGTAATCGCTATATTCATTTTGACTTACCCTGTATATTAAAACCACAAAAGTCAATGCTTCACAGCTTAATCAATTTTTGTGCATAAAATGATTTTTTAAATCTATCTATCTATCTATCTATATATATATATATATATGCAAAAATATTTTACTAAATTCGAATAAAAAGCCCAGGAGATTAAGTAAAATGTCTGACTTAAAACTTTTTCAGGACTAATAGTATTAATTCCATAAATTCAATTTATTTTCACTTGGCAGGATATACCTATGGGTTTTAAAATTAGCTATTGGGAATTAGAAGGGATATTTTCTCTATAAATAATTATGCATAACAACATTAAGAACTTTTATTTCTAAAATATTCTAATTTAGGACGAATCTTCACAAAATTAGCAATGATACTTTCTTTAAACTTGTGTCCGCTATTAAAATGTAATTTCGTTATATTAAGCTTGAATTTTCCTCTAAAAAGACAAACTGCAGTATGGGTAAATGTCTTATATGCATACTTTATAACGCATAAAGAAAATTGAATTAAGGTAAAATCGTTTGCAGTCAGAAAGCGAATAAATGTCAGATAAACATTTCAACTCTTATGACGTCCGCCTTCGCATTTAATAATATTTCAACACCACTTTCCCCAATTTTTATGAAAGTGTATCTCTTTTAATTCATTCTAATTTAATTCAAGAACCATATGAAGGAAGAAAATTAATGCCGGTAATAAAATAATAATTTAAAGTGCACTATCGGAGCATTACGATTAATGGAAAGTACTTTTTTTTTACTACATCCACCGATGCCAACTTTCTGTCCGTAATTTTAACTGCCGCCTTGCAAATTGCGAATTCAGTGAACTGAAAAGACTTTAGAAGGCGCATTCATTCAAAAACTTTTTTTTCTTCATTAATGCATGCTGGTCTTAAAACCAGTTAGCCTTTGCGTCACAGTCTTTCCAATGCATCGATCAATTAAGTTCTCTGCCAGAGAAGGAACTTAAAACGGTGTCTTCTTGTCGTTTAAAACTTGAATTTGGAGTTCTTTTTTTTCTCACCCCCTGATGGGATTCTATTTTTAGACGGGACGGGGAACGATTTGTCGAAATGTGTAAAAGCAAGGTCCCAGCTCAAGCCGGGTGTTTCCATAAATAGCATCAATCGATGTCCCGATGTAACTACGCTCTTTCTTCCCCAAACTTCTTTCTGTGGCGCGCATGCGCGTCATAGTTCTCCCTTCTCTGGAGCTGGGGACAGGAAGATCACCTCTGCCGGACTCCGAGATTTGTTTTAGTCCGGGCGCAGTTTAGTTTTGGAACCAGGACTTCTTAAATTGTGTTCCAAATCGCAGAAAGCAATGCGATGCTTTTCGGTACTAAAGGCAATTGGTTTGAAACGTGCTGCGTAAAGCAAAATTGAAAGATAAAAAAACTTAAACAAGACTTTAAGTGGAAATAACAGGTATAATAAAGAGGGTTGACCTCCCTCGACATTTTTAGCATACTCTCTAAAAAAAGGATCCAGCACATAAAAGCAAAAAAATAATGAGCTTAAAAAACTGGATTGAGATCGCTCAAAATTGTTAGCATTCTGTCTAATAAAGATGTAACTCTTACTTTTCTCCTGCACATAAAAGCAGAAATAATAAGCTAAAAAATAAGATTGACCTCTCTTAAATCGTTAGCATTCTATCTAATAAAAGTATTACCCTTCCTTCTTATCCTAAACATAAAAGAAGAAATAAAAAGTTAAAGAAACAAAATTGGTCTCCCACAAAATTGTTAGCATTTCATTTAATTTCATCTCCAACCTCCCCCTCCTCGTGAACATGAAAATAAAAATAATAAATACAACAATCTAAAAAAGTGGTATTGGCCTCCCTCAAAATTGTTAGTATACTAACGTATAAAGGAATTATCTACTTCTCTTGCACATAAAAGAAGAAATAATAATTAAAAAAAACACGAGTAAAAATAGAAATGATAAGTATAACAAACTAAAAAGCTTTGATCGACCTCCCTCAAAATCGTTAGTATACTCTCTAAGAAACAATTTACCTCCCCCCCTCCTTTCTTATTAACATACTACTCTTATAAATGTGAAAATGTGGATGGATGGATGGATGATGGGGTTCAATCACGCCAGAACGGCTGAAGGAAATTGGATGAAATTTAGCATAGAGAGGAATTAGAGTCTACAGAAGAACATGGGCTCATGTTTATTCCGGTTCATTGAGTGGTTAATTTTTTATTAATTAAAAACTAATTTTCCCTCCAAAAATAAAAAATAAAAAAAGGTGAAAACATCTGCCTGAGCTGTCTGAATCGTTTGTTTTTATTTTTCTATTTCCTGTGTTCTTTTAATATTATCTTACTATTCTAAAGGAATGTTTATTACATTTTTTTCTTATGCTGTTCTTGTGTTAATATAATTCGTTATTTCCTATTCATTTCTCTTGATTTTTTCTTGCTGTACTTATTTCTTTTTCCTATTTTCATCATTTTCGATTAAATTTTTCAGTGCATTCCGTATTACTTCATTTACTGATATTTTTTTCTATTTTCCGTTAATTTGCTGCAACGGGCATCGAAACCTTGTGATTGGAATGCCATTTTGCTAAAATTAGGTGGCAAACTATTTTTTTTTGGCGAAAATGACTATGAATTAAAACTTTTAAAATGTGTTTTTGTAATTAAATTGTATTTGTGTTAGCTATATATTTTTTAAATATGCTTAAAGTTGTATGTTTCCGTTAGCAAATAATTTAGAATTCCGCCAAATTTTCTCAAATTTCTTTGGCGATTGTTCGTTTGCGCCAGACAAACGGAAAAGTACCCTTATGATTTTAATAACATAACATCCCCTCCCACGCTAATGATGTTAGACGTAACGGTTATTTCAAACGATTCCATTTATTTTTGTAGTGTATGGTAAATTTAAAATTAAACATTGTTAATTAATAAATCTTTTGATTCCTTCAGAAGTGCTTCTGAATGAAAGTAAAACAGATGAATTGAAACTAAAATTTTCTAATCTGCATTGCGTTACCCCAGCTGGTGCTTAAAATTCACGTCTTTGCGTTACTCCAATCGACGTTGAAAATTTGTGCATGCATACGGTTTCGATAACATTTTAGACTGTCAGTTCTCAGATATGCACATCAAAATTTCCACACGTACGAAGTCGCGGGTAAGAGCTAGTATTAACATAAAAGAAGAATTATTAAGTAAAAATAATAAGTAATAAACTTAAAAAAGTAGTATTGGCCTCCATCAAAACTGTTAGCTTACTTTTTATTAATGATGTTAACCCCTACTTTCTATGACATTAATAATTACGGATATGGGGTAAAATAGTGAAAACCTGGAGTGCACATTTTTTTATTTTATTTTTAACGTCTCAAACATAAGAATTTCCTGTGTCGTCGTAAGGAAAATCGATACTTGCGTATTTGTATACTGTCTTAATAAATGAGTCGTCACAAGAAGTGATAGAAAAAATTAAAGAAAACCCTGCTTTTAAGTAAAGGGCTTGAAATAGGATTGAGTGACTTTGTTCAATTTTTCTACAAATGGCCACCAAAACATTTGTCGTAACTATTTTTCTTAACTCAATTTTCCCCTCACAGCATTTTCTTGCGAACCAATTCAGTATTGAAAAATAAATATGAAAAGGAGGTTAAACACGTGATTGCAAATAAATAAATCCCATCAATTCTTACATCGCTCAAATTTTTTTATTATTAATCAATAGTATAATTCTAAAAATCAAATGAAACATGCAGAGAAGGTAATACATTTTCGAATTATAATTTTAGTAAAATACACCCACCAGAATTTTTTAAAAATTTCAGAAGAGTTTTAATTTTTAGACGAAAACACAAAAGCAAAATAATTTTATGAATCTGATAATAAATATTGTGAACATCTGTATGACATGTATAAGTATGTAAACATACAGGGTGTCCAAAAAGTTCCCGTACTTATGATTTGTGAATTTATTTTACAAAAACAATAGGTTCAAAAAGAATTATTTTTATGCCAATGATAAAAAGAACTTTCAACATAACTAAGGAAAAACTACTGAGCTTACATTCATAATGAATGTTCAAAATGTCCACCCCTTTCTTGGAGACAAAGCTGAACTCGTTTGCGCATGCTTTTCGAAACGCGTTTTAACATGCTAGGAGTGATTTCTTGTATCCTTTGGGTAGTTGCGATTTTCAAATCATCTATTGTTTGAGGATCACCTTCATAATTTTTTTCCTTTAAATATCTGAAAGAAAAAAAGTCCGGAATGGTCAGATCAGGGGATCGAGGTGGCCAAAGATTTTTTGAGATATGTCGATCGCCGAAAAAAGCTTCAAGCATGTCCATGGTTTCATTACTCGTATGGCAAAATTTAATATACTTGAAAAAAAATCCTGGACAATGATTTTTTAAATTTGGAGTACGGGAACTTTTTGGACACCCGGTATATTCAAACAAAGACATTCATTATTTTATGTTATCGATTAATTCCCATTTTTTTTCATTTTTATCTGGGATTAATTACACATTGAGAGCTTGTTTCAACAATGAGCTTATTAAGTCAACCACCACCCAAGTAGTTTAATAATATTAATTATAAAGTTCATAACTCGGTCAATTTTAATCGTGGTAAAATAAAGTTATTTATTTTAAATGCTGATGTGTTGAGATCATTTTACATAATATACCAAATAGGAAAATAAATTATTCTTAATTTTATTGATTAGATTTAACTTAAATTTTCACGTGATCTTCAGCAGCCCATTTATGATTTATGGACGGGAAAATGCACTGCCCCTATACCAGGACACCAGCAGAAAACAAAATATTGGTTATGCCTTTGAAACATTTTTTTTTCAATTTAGCTATACAGAACTATTTAAAATTCTGTATATCCATTTAATACATTTACAGTTATACAACAAATTTACTAATGTAAATGCACTAAATGTTCGTTGGTCAATAGCGGTATAATTTTTAAGCATTAATGGCGACAAAATCTATTAAATAATAATAAATAGTAAAAAATTAGAAGCAATATTAACTTTAAACACAATTCAGTGTGTTTATATCATAACATTCTTTAAATATAGAAAATTTCAATTTCTAATGAGACAAGATATGTGTTAATGTTTATAAGAATTCTTAATCGGAAAGTATGATGAAACACAATGACAATAGATAATTTTTTTCAAAAAAAAAAAATTCCCAATGGCCATACTAAATTAATCTCTATTATCTAACAATTTTCTCGAATTGGAATTTCAACCTTAAATAGCGGTAAAAGATTCTTTAAATATTTCCTTTGTACAGTAATAAAGTGTCGATTATCTCATTAAAAAAAGAAGGGGAAAAAAACTAGAGACTGAGAATTTCTTTTCCAGGTTGCCTTTTAATTAAACAACAGAAAGGCTTTTTTATGAGTTATAATTATTTTGAAATTAATTTTTCTTATAAATATGCCCAAAAGTGCATATTAAATATTCTCCTTACCTAAATTACAGTAGAATATTTCAATAAAGTTCGCTGGAGAAAAAATTTTCAAAGAAAGAAATCTTTTGGAAAAAGAATTTCAGAAAAATTAAAGAAGATTTTTTTTAGTTTTGTATCTGTAATTTTTTTTTCACATTAAGAAAATATTTATTTTTCGATACCATTTTTGGTGCGTAAAGTCTTAAAACAATGCTAGCAAAAAATTTTCTTCGATTTAATTTTCTCGAGCAAAAAAAAATAAAGAATTTTTTTTCTTCTCTTATCAGCGGCTAATTGAAGAAGCAAATTATTAACATTCTTGTAGTTGCTCTTTAGATTCAAGAAAATAAGACAAAAAATTATGTATATAAACATTGTGTTTTATCTTTCAAAACATTATGCAATAATGAAATTATTTAAAAAAAAGATTAGACAACATTTCTTTTTCGAGAGATATTTTTTTAAAAGTCTATTTTTAATATAAAATTTATCATTCAGTGATGACAGATAAAACACACAAGTAAATCAATATTAAACGAAAACAATAACACAAAGCGCTAGAGAAAATATTGCTGCAGTTTAATTCTCCAAAGTGAAAATTTACTCTATTATTAAATCTTTGGGATCTAGCTTTCGGATTTTAGCAACCTCCGTTAAGACGCTTCTAGAAAGAGATAGTATCTTTGCTCCTAATACATACATCTCCCTTCTATTATACATTTGAATGAGTCATTGAAAGATATTTAATAAAATGGACAAGTCATCAAGAAATGTCTTGTTCAAATTGAGTATAACAATGAAAAAAGGCAATGAGTTAATTTATTATATAATCAAATTAAATTAAATTATTCCGGGGGCTGTTTAGTAGTAGCAATCACATAACTGTGAACGAAACACTGATACTAATGGAAGGTTTACAGCCTATTGATACAGTCAGTAAGAGACTTGCTTCAAAGCGATGTATAAAAGTCATAGAGTATCTAAAACAATATTAAATACGTAGATTTGCTTGTATAGCATGGTTGGTATTCTTCAAGCTATTCAATCATTTCACAATTGTAATAAGGACATATGGACGATCAAAGAAAATATAAAAAGAGTAAAACTAAACAAGTGTATAGAGTTGAGTTGGGTTAAGACCCATATTGGGATGTATGGTAACGAAAAGGCGGATCAATATGCAAAGATGGCAGCACAGAAAAAGAGTGTGGATATAATTGTCCCCAAATCAAATGGTGTCTTAAAATGGGAACTGAGAGAAGAAATTAAGCTACAATGGTTTGACAGATGGTATATGTCCAAAAAAGGAAGAGTAACTTATGATTTTATTCCTAATCCGGAAATAAAAATAAGAAGATACCATCCACTGGTAATCCAAATTATATCAGGACATGGAAGATTCCCTGCATATTTCCAAAGATTTGGAAGAATGCAGGAAAATAAATACATTTGTGGAGGAATCGGTACTATTTACCACTATTTAAAGGAAATCACAGAAAACTCCGATCATAGAAACCATCTGCAAGTTGAAAATAATGACTTGAGTTCAGTACTGATGGTCCCAAGTAATCTTAGGATTCTGAAGGACATGATGTCTAAAATTGTCAGTTTTTTCCAACTATTTGAAAGTTTGTAGGGGAGTAGGTGGTTAGTATTTGACCACTTTGGGGAAAATTATCTCGAAGAGGATATCTGTTCGACAGATTCGAACAATGTAAGATTGGACATTGCTACAGCACACAGTCGGCTACAACAAATCCTGTCGATACTGCTACGTTCAGTGGTGGCGGGGTGGTCGGCTGTACAGAAGAAAAAAAAAAGAAGAAGCATGATTGGTAGTGCGTTGGATTCTCATCCCTTGGGATAAGAGTTCGAACCCGTCAGCCGAAGACTCTCCATGTGTGTGTGTGTGTGTAGCGGCTGGCGCGTGTTAAATCTGTCGTGGTTAGAAAGCACTACGTTTCGAGAGTAATACCATTAGGGGGTACTGGGCCAGAGGTGACCGTTCTTTGTTCCAGATCTAAATTATGATCTGTGAATGAATAAATGGAATGCATGAAGGAAGTCCTACCCTTTAAAAAGGGTTTGTGTCGTGTGTGAGTTATAAGTGAAACTTCTGTACTTTTGTTTTAAGGGCTGCATACCCTGAGAAGCTACCCCCTGGTGGGGCACCTCATAATTGGGGATGAGATGTGAAGCAAGTAAAGGTCGCGATACCAACCTGCGACATTTGGGCTTGTTGCCGAGTAATATTCCGATCAAGCAAAAGGGACCCTTCAGCTCGAAGAATATTATCTGGATTATAAGGCTGACGCTACAGTACTCCCCCACCAGTGAGTCGGACGAGAGACGAACGATTTTGAAAGCGCCAAGCTATGGAGATCATGCGAGTAAAAAATAATAAAAAAATAATTCGATATAAATGACGATTGGTTTTGTTTTTCTCGCTGGGTCTGGTCATTTCTCCATTTAGATTATTTTCTATATTTACACTTTAATTTACTTGAGATTGGTTGTGGTTGTTCTTGTGTTCTGCTTTACAACGGAAGGAGGGGGTGAAGTAGCTTCTGAGGGTATGGAATTCTGAGCACCCGAGGGCAGGTCTGTCTTCTAGCTCACCACACACACTCGGAGAGTCTTCGGCTGGCGGGTTCAGACTCGCAGCGAAAGGGATGCGAATGAATGAACCTAGGCTATTTATCCGGAGCAATATTCTTTGATCTATACAAAGTTTCAATAAGAAAAGAAAACAAAGCATTTAAACTTGAAGTATATAGAAAAAATAAAATTTTATTTTATTTTCTTATGATTTTTATAGGTTGCTCTAATTTCAATAACAAAAATACTGAATTATTTCCCATTATTGCAATCAAATTATTGCCATCAATTATTTTCCCAATTATAGCAATTAATTATTTTCCCAATTATTGCAATCAACTATTTTCCCAATTATTGCAATCAATTATTTTCCCAATTATTGCAATCAGTTATTTTCCCAATTATTGCAATCAAAATGCCTTTAAACCGATTCGACATTTTTAGGTATATTTTCTTTTCTTTTTCTTCCAATTTTCCTTTCCAGTCATTTAAATAAATTTTTTAATGCACGATTTACTTTAAAGATAAATTCATATCTTCAAAGTATAATTTGTAAACGAATCTGCCAAAAAAGTTAAGGCAATTCTGAAATATAAATGTCTCGATATTTTCAGATATGCAAGAAAAATGCCGGAAATATAGATTAAACGAAAAATAAACAATTACACGTTTATGCTAAAGAATTCAAGAAAAGTTCTCTTTTTTAAAGAAAAGTTTTGAAGGAAAAAATAATGTTTATTCGTAAATAAACCGAGATAAATAATTTTTAAGCAACGAAATAATTTTAAACTCCTACCTCCTGCATTTCTTTTTATGACGATAAGAATTCAACATCTCGACACACAAAGAACGTTGAATCAACAGCTGCAGGCTGAGTAAAAGGCTGAATGTTGTTTATTTTAAAAGAAAGGTGATTCCTTTTCTAGAGTTGAAAGAGATAAGTGCTATTTATCCTCTGCCTTCAAGAAATATTTATGCTTTTCATAAAAGCCTTAAAAGGTCGTGATAAAAGAGATGAGTAAACAACGTTTTTTTTTTTTTTTAGCAAAATGATTTAAATAAAGATTTTTGTTGACCACAGGTAATCGGTGCTTATATTTCCGGTAAACATGTTTATTATTACTAGTAACAATAAGAATTATAAATTTTTGTGAACATAATGTATTTTTTGATAAAAGAATGAGATCAAGATTGTTGAAGTAAAATTACTTAAAAAATTCAACTTTTTCTGAAAATCATGCTTTTATCATAAAAAATTTTTATTAATAAAAAAAGTTTATATTTTATTTTTTTAGCAAATTAATAAAAATGATAGTTAAAATATTTCCCATTTTGTTAACGAAGATTTCATTATTATAAATTATTGTGGAACTTTGCCGCAGACGATTTTTTTAAATTTGGTTCCTGATGCCACTTCGTTTAAGAAACTTATAATTAATTTTTGAAGTGATAATAAATCTAAATAAAAACAGGCATTATATTGGGATCTCAAATAAACCGCTGTACGAAATTTCAAGACTATTCTGTGAAGAATTGAAGTAAAAAATTGATTTGAAAATTCCATCATTAAAAATATACTATGAATTAAGAGAAAAAAAGACTTTTTATTGAAACATCTAAAATTAAAGACTTTTTATTGAAACATCTAAAATTAATTACCTTTACCTTCAATCCAGAGTAAAAGCAACTGAAGTCTAATTTTATCAGATATATTTTAATTGGCTTAGTTAAAAAATTTCTTTAATATTAAAAAAAAACAAAATGTAAAAAGGCGTTTTATCGAAACATCTAAAATTAATCACCTTTACCTTCAATCCAGAGTAAAAACAGCTGAAGTCTAATTTTATCATATATATTTTAATTGGCTTAGTTAAAAAATTTCTTTAATATTAAATATTAATTTAATTAATTAATTAAAAAAAATTTCTTTAGTTTAAAAAACAAAACAAAACGTAAAGAAATAAATTTCACGAAAAGAAAATGAAATCTTCGTTAGCAATGTTCAAGTTATCATGTGAGAGCATTATTATGTTTAAGTCACTATTAATCTTAGTTAATTTAAGCCATCAACTACTTTAAACCGGTTTGAAACATATTTCTAGCTGGCAAACAAAGTTTGAGAGCTCGAATGATTTTGAGATGAAATAACAACTATGATGTCATTTTTCTTCACGCATCTGCTGTCAAGGAAGCATACGTAATGATAAAGCAATACTGGTAAAAGCGGGTCAACCTTTTAAAAACGCTTCCGCTATCAAAGAAGCATGGGTAATAATAATGTCATACTGGTAAAGGAAAGCAAACTTATTTTTTGCGCTTAAATTTGGGAGACATCAAAACCTTCTAAGAAAAATAACATCTTGTTTTCATATGATAAAAATTTCTTAGACTCGATTTATTACTTACTGTTACTCCTTGAAATACTTAGTGTAAGAGTCCATCAAATTTTATTTAATGTTTTACAATAAAGTATAAAGAAATAAAGATTAAAATGAAATCTGCTGTACATATTTCAATGTATCATGTTGGAACATCATTTTTTGAACGGCCAAGCACCACGTGTTCGTGCAAGTTAAATTATATTTTTATTCATTTCAATTGTTTCATTGAATGAATCACTTTAGTATTGCAAACGATCCAATAAACTTGATCTCGCATCGATTGTTTAAAAAAAAAGATCAAATTTCCTACTTATTTCATTTCCTATAATCAAGTGCTCAAAATGACATTTTTCTAGGTTTCATTTGCCGTAGTCATTAGCTTATTTTTTTTAATCAGAGCTTTTGTAAATGCAATGACAACGCGTTATTAAAAACTGATTTTTTTGAGACGCTCTTGCAGATAATAAAATTTCAATTTTCTGCCTACGGCTATTTATTGACTAGAAAAACCTCATACTAAGAACATTATCTTGCTCTGACATAGTAATAAATCTTCATGAATTTTACTTATGAAAATTCATTTCTTCAGAATGTTAAATCATATAAGCAATTTAACATTCTAATGGTTAACAATAAACTGAAAACGATCTATAACAATTCTAATTGTGTTATATCAAATCTCTAATGGTTAACCATAGTGGATTTATTGCTGACGTGAATTCCTTCCACCGAATAAATATTAAATATTTAGTATTAAATTACTGGTTAGGAAGCTGTTTAAGTGAAGAATTTTAAGGGTCTGAGTAAAATGTTCCATCTTTAAATAGAACCAATGGTTGAAGCTTATAGTGTTGTTGTTTTGTCGTGGGATGTAGACAGAGATGTGTTGTTTTTTTGCTTGAAAAGGCAGTTTCACCGATTGCAATCAGTCTTTTCGTCAAAGCAGCTTATCGCTTTAAAGATTATTGTTTTTTCCCTAATGTTGTAGAGGCCTTTTCAATTTTGAATACTTTTATGGATTAATGATGTGCAAGTTGCAAAGAATTATTCCTTATATTTTTTATTAACCAAAAGAAAGCATTTGAACCTTTCAGGATTTTTTTTCCAGTAATCAGATTCAAGTGGATCGAGATGCCCTATTGAAGAAATCACGCTTTTCACTTGAGTAATAAGCAGGCTTTTGTTAATAAGCAAGACGAAATGATAGCCTTTCAAAGATTATTTAAGGCGACCAGGGACCTTTAAAATGATTTTTTTTGTAATTTTCATTTTAGTAATTTGAAATTTTACAGGCATTAAGAGTAACATTATAGGAGATGACACACAGAATTTTAAAGACCTATTTAATTCATTTATGAGTTTGGGAGGTTAATACAATATAATATTAGCGATAAATATTGTTAATGAAAAATGTTCCAGGCGCTCCAAATCTGTTCGAAAGTGCTCCAACTTTTATCATTACTCAATCTAACCCTTTTGAAACACAAGATGGGATTAACCTTGAAGTTTCAGAACGGAATATGAAAATTAACCAATGTAATAGCTCAAAACTGCATACACTTTTTAAAAAATCAGTAGATTTATGTTATTAGATTGGTTAATTTTGATATTTCATACTCAAATTTCAATATTAATACCAACTTTTGTTTCAAAAGGGTTAGAGTAGGTAATAATAAAAATTGGAGCACCTTCGAACAAATTTGGAGCGCATGGAATATTTTTCATTAACGTTATTTATCGCTAATATTATATTGTATTAACCTCCCTAACTCATAAATAAATTTAATAAATCTTTATAACTTTGTGTGTCACCTCCTATAGTGTTACCTCTTAATGCCTGTAAAATTTCAAATTGCTAAGGTGAAAATTATGAAACATCATTTTAAAGGTCCCTGGTCGCCTTAAGAAGTGATTCGAAGGGAAAGTAAACAATTCGTTCTTGGCATTAAGGCTAGTTTTCGCTCTCTAGATCTGTGGTATTGTGAATTCTTAGTTTCAAGTCCCTTTAAATATCTTCTTCTTCTTATCTCCATCATGGTCTCTCGGAGTCAGACCAGATCAAATAAATCCTTGATTCTGAGATGGTCGGTGACTGTCCAAGGAGACGAATAAATATCCCCTACACTGAGGTCAAGGAACTCAAGGATGTGAGAGGGAGTGGCCTGGAAGTGTTGACATTTAGGACAAAGGGGAAAGGTTTCCTTTCGCCCAGAGAATTTAAGACATTTTAGGTGTCCGCTGGCAAGTCGAGAAATGCAAGTATGGGATGACCTATCACCTGAGATGGAGAGAAAGAAACCTGGGTTAGGCCCCTTGTACCAGTTGTTTGATGGAGGAACCAGCCAGTCTTTTGTAATAGCAGATTTTTTGATGGAGGAAAGCTCCTGATAGGTCAGCTTGGTAGAAGTTGGGGTATTTTGAAAGCAACCCTCTTTGGCCAGTTTATCAGCCATTTCGTTGCCGTGGACATCAACATGTGATAGTAACCAGTGCTTTAAATATCTGTTTGTATTTTTCGTTAAATACAAAGTATCCTGTGGATTTTGGTGCAAGGATTTAGCAATGGCAAATATTCGATTCATCAGTTTCTTTTAGATCTTTTAGTACTAAACTATGGCTGATACCATAAAACAGGTCGATTCTCCTGCAATTTTTCCTTAATATGTTTAAGGATTGACTAAATAATATCTTTAAACAAACGAATAAAAAGGAGATGATTCAATTGAGCGTTTTTAGATGAAAATATTTCAATTAAAAATATGCAAGACAGATATCATAAAAATAGACAAAATAAATTTGGTCGGACTTCAGAAAATATTCGAAAAATAAGGTACATTTAAAAATTGTTGTTGTTGTTGTGAATAATGGCATTTAATATGGACAAGCTCCGCTGATACATCAGTAGATTTTAAGCCGGAGATATACGTCTCTTGTTTTTAAAATTGCGCAATCTAGGGCCAAGAGTACGACTTAGCTACACACATGTCACAACCCTTTTTAGGGAGCCGACTACAACCATTCAAATTCCTTCATACATCTCAGATCGTAATTTAGATCTGGAACAGAGAACGATCACCTCTGACCCAGTATCCCCAGTACCATATTTAAAAGTTTTCCGTATAAAGGCTATTCGCCAAATGAAATAAAATCAGACGTCTTTTGGACGACAGGGGTAGGCGATTCTTTGGATTAGAATAATTTTTTTCTTTATGTTCCTGTGAGACAATGGAATTATTAAGTATTTGTATTAATTTCCACATGTTTGATTGATTGTGATAGTTCATTATATTTATGTGATAATTTTTATTTCAATTTTATCGTGATATCATGTGAATTTTTTTTATCTCTGATCATTTTAGATAAACGGATTATACATATCCATATTTTCATAACTAGGATTTTTCATTAGAAAGACAACACTATATCAAACTAACATAATGTGCAATATGGAATCAAAAGATGCTTTCAAATCTTTCGAAGAAAAATAAGTTTTTTTGCAAGATGTGATAATCCATGTAACAATATGAGCTTACTTTCAATGCAAGTTTATCACATTTCTGTATGCTGAATGAAATGTTTATTCTCTCCCAGAAATAATTAAATTGTTGATGATATTACTCTTTAATGACATTCATCTTCTTTGAATTACATCCTCTTGATAATGCAAAGCTGTAGTTTATAGGGAGAGATATTTGCTCAGATGTCGCCCATGTAACTTTCCCTTGATTCGCTTTCATGAATATTCCTTGTGATGCAGTTTTCTCAGCAGATAAAGGGTAACTCACAAATCTTGCTGCAATGTCAATGTGTTGCAAACTATTCTTCAAAATTGTAAATTTTCTCTTATATTTAAATATTCAGCAGTCTCAAAGGAATTTTAACTTAAATAAAGACTGGTAGGCATTAAGACACTTATTTTCCTTATATGGAGAATGAATGTCGATACAGGTCGAAAAGTAAACTATATATTACTTGGTTTATACCTCAATATTTGAAAAGGAATAATTAGTGTAATTTGCCAATTTTATGCATCATTGCTCATTAATTAGTGCTTTTTGATGATAATGATGAGTATCATGTTGTCGTGTACAATTTTTACCAAAGAAAGAGGGGTGCAGTAGCTTCTGAGGTTAATTAGTGCATTTTAATTTCGAAGTATTAAAAAAATCGTATAAAATACAGTATATTAGTTCATTCTTCTTTGAATTAGTGTAGACTCAAGTTGAAGTTAAACCCAATGTCTTTGCTTTTGGGTTGGAAATTTGACGTTTTAACGTTCTAGTTTGAAAGTTCAGTTTCTTCCTGACAGACTCCGTGTAATGGACTATAATCAAACATTTTTGACTTCCTCAAGATTTTTTAAAAATCTTTTTTAAAAATAATAGTAGTATGGAAGTACTTTTATGGAAGCGGTTCTTTAATACGCACAATTTTGCTTAAATATTACAAAATAAAGTTCTTTCATCCTGCTAATAATGGTATTCAAAAACTGAGGAATAAACAGGCTTTCTTTTGACGTTTTTTGTTCAAAAATATAACACAAATCAGTATTCTTGGAGATGAAATAAGACAAGAGTAGTATAAACTATAACGCTTTTGTGATAATATGTTTACATAAACATTAACTGATCCATGTAATTAAAAAATATGGTTTTTGGAATCAGTGTGGTCTTAAAACGTCCATATAAACAAGTCTGAAACCAACCTTTTTAAAATTATAATGACACGGAAGGTCTTAAAAATTCTTCTAATTGCAAAAGTTCTACTTTTCCGTTAGCTGAACGGAGCGAAATATCGCCAAATTTCTTTGGTGGAATTCGATATTAATTGGCGAAATCAGCGTAAGAAATTTGGCGGAATTCTACATTGTTTGGCGATTTTTCGCTTTAAAATCAGCATAAGAAATTTGGCGGAATTCTACATTATTTGGTGATTTTTTACTTTAAAATCGGAGTAAGAAATTTGGCGGAATTGTACACTGTTTGGCGATTTTCCGCTTTAAAATCGGCGTAAGAAATTTGGCGGAATTCTACATTATTTGGCGATTTTTCTCTTTAAAATCGGTGTAAGAAATTTGGTGGAATTCTTCATTATTTGGCGATTTTTTACTTTAAAATTAGCGTAAGAAATTTGGCGGAATTCTACATTGTTTGGCGAGTGTTTGCTAACGGAAAAGTGAGCAAAAATTATAATAAAAGAAATAATGGATACAAATAACACTGTAACATTTATGCTATGGAATAATCGTATTCTTAATTTTTTGTTAATTGAACGGATTACTTAACTAATGCAGATGTATTGCTTTTGCATTCGATTATTATCAAAAAGGCATCAACGAATTCTTTGGTTTTATGAATTCAAATCAGTCATTAATTACTGCTTCATATCAAATTTGGGGTTATATAAAGAGGAGTATTTGTAATATCAGTTTGATACACTCAAAACTGAAATAAACGTTTCTGTATTTAGCGTGACAGCCGAAATATAGAACAAAACATTGTGAGAATTTGAATATCTCCTTGGCATTCTTCACATTGCACGAAATTTTAATCGACTTTTTCTGTCTTAAAAGCTTTCAATAAAAATTTTATAAACGTCTTAATAATCTATCGAAACTATCAAGTACGATACTACAATATTTTTTTAACAATAAGTTTTTGTTATCAAGAAATGATTTTGGTCACCTGGTATTTTAACAAAAAAACCCCATTTGATTATAAAGTTATGAATCAACCAAATATCATTTAATTGCTAATAGTCTTTGATTTTTATTGAAACTACAGTACATTCACGGTTAAATATTTATTATTGAGTAACAATCAATGTCATTTAGATAGTGGACAAAATAATTTAGTGCTTGCTAATTTACAAACTTAAAAAGATAATTATTTTTCACGTTTTTTTGTATGTTTAATTAAAAATTCGGCGTACCCATAAGAATTGGTTTTAGTAGTATTTGAATAGAGTAGAAATGAAATATTTAAGGATTATGTTTGAAGAAAGAATTATTATTTATCTCACACATTCACACATATTAAGTGAAAATGATAATTATTATCTACGTTTGTTAGACAATTTCTAAAAATATAATAATATCCACTCAGAAAACTCACACAGAAATCATCAATAATTATTCTGCGTCTTAAAATAAACTCAACAATTTGCTAAAACATTTTTCATTCTCGAATCTCCGTTCAGTTAAAACTGGAACAAACCGATGTTACTATTTCGAACATTCGAATTTTTAAATCTCTTAATCGCGCGTCCGATGATTCCGGTTATGGAGAAGTCATTAGAGAACAGTTTCCAAACTGGAACGGCAGAAAATGTTTTTTTATTCTTTCTTCCCATCTTTCTTTCTTTCTTTTTTGTTCGTCCCGTTTCAGATTACCTTTAAACAGGGACCGATTTGCGAGGGGGGGGGGAGGACGAAAGGGGATAGACTCGCGAATCTAAAACTGTCGAGTCATTTCCTGCGCCTCACTGGACTGAAACCGAGACTCTTTCTGGAGACGGTGCGGGGGTTGGGGTGTTCATTCATGGGGGCGTTCGCTGAATGAGAGGATCGATGCTGCTCATTGATTGGTGGAGGTGAGGAAACAGCTGGTTTCCACACCCCGCGTGCGCCGTCAATGGGGCCACGCCCCTGCGCGCCCCATTGATGAAAAGGGACCGTGTGCGTCAGAGGATGCCGCAGCCATTTGGTGTCTTCCTCCCCCCTCTTCTGCTGCTTCATACTCGAAATACCTGCAAAATCATTTCGTACACCCCTTGCTCCCCCCTTCTTTCGGGATCTTTGGACGGTTAAGTCGGGGGATGATGTTCTTCTGGCAGTACGTGATGATATTCGGCAACGATTGAAAAAGAAATAGACGGGGGCCTCGGTTGGATTGTAATTTCTGCTTCCCGGGGACTCGACAGGAAATTCGCTCACGTAGACTTCCAGGAATATACAGTCAGCTTTGCTTTTCTAATCTCACAGGGGCTGTAAAGGTTTCCTTTGCGGTTCTTTGTGTTTTGATAAAGATTCAAGCAAGTTTAGATTCAGTTCTTGAAATCTTAGACAACATTTGGTATATCCAGTATAACAAAGTTCACAAGGAATCCTGGTGTTATTTTGAAATATCTTGGCCAGGTGTCTATTTATGTTTTTTCTGTGCTAAAAGTATACATATAAGTAAACATAAATAGTTCCCTGACATTTCTAAGCTCCAAAAATAGAAAATAAACTGTAGTAATTAAAATACATCCTGACAATTAGTTTTTTAAGAACCATATATCGATTGCTAATACATTAAAGAAATTAGTCTTAGTGGAACGTCATTGTACCCGAACTTTTTGAATTGAATTTCAAATTCAACATCCTAAAACTCTGCCGTTTTATTGATTATCTACAATGTATTTTTATATTTTATTGCTTTTCTTTTATTTCTTAGCTTTTTGCATCCTTTGTACGGTAATACGAATTTTATATTAAAATGTTTCCTTTTGAAAGCTTCTTTGAAAATTTAGTTTCCTCAATCCAAACCAAAAGCAGAACTTTTGATTTGAAAATGAAGATGTGTGTGATGCAATGTAATGTATGAAAACCTCGAACTTACCCCTTTTTTTACTGAACTTTTAATAAATTTGGAATAAATTTAGTAAAATTAAATTATTTTATTTATTCACTTGAATACGTTCCAGTTTTAACATAATAACATCTGTTCGTTTAAAAAATGAAAGCCACAAGAGGAATGGGTCTTATTAATCATTACTATTGACACACATTCTCAGCTGATTGGTTCGGACATTTGGTTAAATTTAGTTGTAACGAAATTCCTTGTGGGAACTTTCTAAAGAAAATTTTAAGGCTCCTTACGGAAACTTAAAATAAATAATGAATTTTGTTTTAAAGTATTTTTAAATATCAAAATGGGATATATATTTAAATTGTGTTATTTTAACAGTTATTAATTCTATAGCATTAAAGAATTATTAAATAATTTAACAACTGGCACCTTAAAAAATTATTAAATTATTTTGCATCAGTATTCTTAATTGATGAAGAATTTGCTTAAATAATTTAACATCTCACTTTGAACGTAAAAGAAATTTATTTAGTAAATGATGAAAGATATTGTTATAAGAATTTACCTTTTACAACTTTTAAGAAGATGTTTTTGTATTGTGAAGGATTTCAAAATGCATTTAAATATATTGGCAAATTTAATTTACAAACATTTCTAAAATTAGAGAACTTAAGTTTGATCAAATTAAAAATTTATTCTGTTTTAATTGCTATAAAATAAAGAACGATTTATTTGCAATTTTTTGTATAAATTTAACAGAGGAAGGAAAATTGGCCCTTCAATTATATAAATTTTGAAAAATTTGGTAGATATTTCATTTTGAAGTTTTTAATTTTTTCCTTATATGTGTTGTTCTGAGAATACATTTCAATGGAGAAATTTAAGGAAAATGGAACTTTTAAAAAAATTAAAATTCCTGTAAAATAATATTTGTAATAAATTCTTATATAATCTATATTATGAATTCGTTATTATGAATTCATTTTGTTATCGTAGAAAAACAAAATAAAATAATTTTCATTTAAATTAAATTAATCTAGAGTATTTTAGATTAAAATAACGTGGAACTGTTTTATAAAAAGTTTTTTTTATAAGAATATGATCTTGATTTTTATATTTCATTTTATTTCATCAAAAAAAACATTTCTTATAGATGATTTGAAAATTCAAATATTAATTGAGAGAAAATATATTTTGAAATGAATTCATATAGAAATTTTTTATATAACATTAATGTTACAACATTTTATCAAGATTGAAAAATCTGCCTTTGAAAAACTTTTGCATAATCAGGATTGAAATCAGAAGCGCACACCACTAATTTTCATCATGTTCATGGAAATGAAAAGAAATCTGTAAAACCAGTTTTCCATAGCTTGCTGTTTTGTTGCAGAAAAGTTTTAAAATGAATTGCTCCCAAAATCAACGCATGTTCTTTTTTCCATCAAGTGTTACTTTATAATTATTGTTCTAACCTCTCTAATGTTAAATTGTGAAGTTGCCACAATATTGATGTTGCCCATAATAAGTTATAAATGTATGGTCCAATTTATCATATTTAAATAAAAAAAAGTTTTGCTGCGTTAAATATTTATTTGTATATTATAAATCATTTGCTCCTATTTTTGTTAAATTTGTCGAAAAATTGATGTGCAATTGTGAGTTTTTTTTTTTTTTTTTTTGAATTTCAATATCGTCTGTTTAATTAAATCGTCTGCTTGCATGAAAAATAATAAAATGTGGCCAATGTTGCTAAAAGGAGTTATTAAAAAGTGAGGAAATATATCATGCTTGATAGAGAAATGTTTGTTTAATTATAAAAAATTAAGTACTTAGTTACATATCCATAGAGAATATATTTATAAAAAGAATTTACAGGGTATGAAGATGCAATATTAATATTTTGTATTTCAGTAGCCTTCTCTTATTTCTAAAAAACTGTTATCAGAATTAAGGTCCATATTATAAAATAATTGAGGTAATGGAAAATAAATTCAAGGGTTACTATTTTTATTGGACAAATAATATTTTTATTACTAATATATATTATCTACTTATTTGTGCAAAATATAAAAATTTGTAACTTAAAATCTTTAATTATTAAACTTTTTAAATTATCTGAGTCTTGATAGTTTCTTAAGTTTGAAGAAGTCTTGAAGTTGACATTAAGTCTTTTAATATAAAAAAGTAAAAATGTTAAGAATTTGTAAATCTCAAGTGTGATTGATGTGATCTTTTATTTATATGATTATATTTATAAATGTTTTGATAAATAAAATGATGTTTTGGTGTCTTTTAAGATATTAAGGTAAAAATGTCAACAATTATTTTAACTCGTATGTGATTGATGTTATCTTTACTTTACATGATTATATTTATAAATGTTTTAGCAACTAGTCTGAAAATCTTGATGTTTTTACTATGCTTTTTAAGATTTTAAGATAAAAATGTCAAAATTTTTTAAACATATCTATTTGATCAATGTGATTATATTTATAAACATTTTAATAAATAAAATGTTAAATAAAATTAAATTATATAAATATATAATTTTTATTAATAAAAATATAATTATAATTCTAATTATATAATTTTTACTAAAATTATATAAAATTAAAATAAAATTATATAATAAAATTATAAATGTTTTATAAAATAAAAAGGTTTTTACTCTGTTTTTTGAGATTTTAAGGTTAAAAATGTCAATTTTTAAAAACTAATATGTAAATGATCGATGTGATTTTTTGCTTACATGGTTCTAAGCTTCTTAAGAAATAATCAGAGCACAATATATTTCTACTGTGTCTTTCAACATTTTAAATAAATATAAAACCCAACTCCTAAATTATTGTTGTCATTTTCTGCTTATATGATTATACTTCTAAATACTTAAAAAATTTGATGTTTTCATTGTCTTTTAATATATTAGAGTAAAGACTGTTTACAGTGTTTTGGTTCATAAACGATCCCTGCGCTCTTTTATTTACATATTTTTTTTAATGTTTTATGAAATAATTTGAGGATTTTGATTCTTCCATTAAGTCTTTTAATATTTTAAATTAAAGTCTGCAATTACCTAGTACATATATGATGTTGTAGTATTTAATAAATATGTTAATGCTGCTCTGTGTTACACTAACTTGTTTTGTGTTTATTTTGTAATTCATTATTTATTTTAACCTCTATATTTTGTATCTTAGGTCCTATTATTGTATTTTTTGTAGCACGCATTTACATGAAAAGAAATATAAGATATAATAATATATGTAGTGTGAGATTATTAAGATTCTGGTTGTAATTGATGTGAGCTTGTTTAATTTATTACATAAATAAAAATTACGCAAAAATTTAGTATTTATTTAATTAATTTAGGGCAGTACAATATTTTAATATTTTGATATATATATTTCGATTAATTCTAAATTTTGACTTAATTAATTATGCGTGGCATCACCTAATAATTTACCTAATTATTAATAATAATTAGATAAATTCTAATAATTTATCTATAATTAAATAATTAGGCATCACCTAATAATTATTTAATTACAGAATTCTAGCTTATTTGCAAAGTTGTAAGAAATTTTAAAGACTGAAAAGTAAGAACATTATTTAACTAAGAAAATATTTTCAGTGAAGTTAAATTAATGATAAGTAATTGAACTTAATATTATAATATTTAATAAATTTTTAAACCGTTATAATTTGTAGCTTATATATTGTAATATCAATTGTAATTTACTTAATTTAAGATCTTCTGAATTAAAATTTAATAAAAATAACTTAGTTTTATTACGACAAATTTTGAACTTCCCTGATGGAGAAACTTATAAATTTAAAAGAATTTAATTAATTCAAGAATCATGTTTATAACAATGAACAAGTATTACTGAATCGGAATAAATATGCTTTGCCATATTGATAGCAGCCTGGAAACAATGACTCTTTTGAAGTCACAAAATGGAATGCTTTGGCTTATCGAAGAGGAAGCATGTTTTGCAGAGGAATCTGCTGCTTCATTTCCAACAATGCCCAAGTGACTTGGTACCCAGCTGAATAAAATATTAAAACCCTGTTCTTGAAGAGTTCGTAAAAGGGATAATATTTCAACTGCAATCGGATGCATTCGACCATGGTAGTTGGATAAGGTCTCCAATGCACTCATGCTATCAGTATAGATTATAAATTTACCCTGAGAAGGTGGTGAGATGTTTTCAAGAGCACATAAAATTGCAACCAACTCAGCAGTAAACAATGAACAGCAATTTTATCGCATCGTAAAATGCATTCTAAAAGATATTTAAGATTCATATAAAAAAGTAAAAGCCAATATTTTAAAAAAAGATAAAAAGATGGGAATAAGGAACTTTATAAAGAATTCCCTTTTCATTTGATATGGTGAGAATGAAAGCAACGGATTCGTTTATTATGAGTTGGAAAACCTTGATTTCAACCTTTCAGTACGTATTCGTGGAATT
The DNA here is from genome assembly GCA_026289955.1 of Argiope argentata. Classification (NCBI taxonomy): domain Eukaryota; kingdom Metazoa; phylum Arthropoda; class Arachnida; order Araneae; family Araneidae; genus Argiope; species Argiope argentata. The sequence goes on from JAOUZG010035803.1 coordinate 1,425,299, forward strand.
CTTTGCCGAATCAGATGTCCAGAAAGGAGAGCACTTTGAGATTTGACAATCGAATGCCTCCTTTCTCAAAATCCACTGATTCATCATAGAAATTCAAACCATTCACCTCATCGAAAGAGATTGAAAGGCAAAGGAAGGTGGGGAGGGGCATAATATCGCTTTCGCCGTGCACGTTTCATTAAATCTCTTTCGAAAAGTCATAATTAAAATGCCAGGGAGAGAAAGTACAACGGCCTTTAGATCCCCACCATTTGTAAGGGAAGCTCCCTCTGCCCTCTAATGGCAAGCAGAGGGGGATAATACCTATCAATGAGCGTTTAGAAACAGATAAATCTCGTTCCCTTTTCCCGAGCATCGGTGCGGACCACAAAATCTCTAATCGTTTCCCAGCAGCCCTCCCCCTCCCACGGTTCCAGTTGCCTCTGACTAACACGCAGTGGAGGGGAAACGGAAAAAGCAGATGACTTCTCCTGTCTTTAAGTCACGGTGTAAACGCCGGTGTGGATCAGTGGCGGTTTTAGCACCACTTCGGAATGGTGATTGATATCGAGAGTTTCCCCTCTGCTGGAGGGAGGTTCCTTAAAAATATCTCAGGGGGAGGGTGCTTTGTTTATCTCTGAAACGGACGATTCAATTTCGCCATTTTGTCCCTTTCGACTTCATATGATGTATCACAGAGTATCGCGCAATATTGTGTCCCATTATAAATAAGAAATATTCAACAATACTATGCAATATTGAAAGTATTGCTTAATATCGTACAGTACATATGTGATACCGGGTTTTTATTGTTTTTTGATAAGGCAAATAAGTTCCTTTTTTTTGCAAAGAAAATACTTGGAAGATTCGTAATACACATCAAAAATAATTTCAAACCAACTGGAGTGGTCCTACAAAAACTTTCTTGCATAGATCCTCTCCAAAACACACAGGCAAAAAATTATGAGCTAAGGTTACTTACACTAAGCCCTGAGTTAGGGTAAAAATGCCTTGAACAGAATTTATGAACAAATGTTGGGAAAAATTCATTTTTGGCCAGCAATGTTTTTAAATTTATTGTGTGATCCTTGACAATTAATCCCAGTGTAATAAATCAATCAAAACTTGAAAAACGAATTTGCTTTGTAGTGATTTTTTTCGAATCGTTAAAAATCAATTAATTGGCAGAAAACTACAATTAAAATCTTAAACTCATTTACAAAAATTTCATATATTGAAGTCTTTGTGATTTTGAGTTTCCACTTTTATATGAGCGTGGAAGTACACAGAGACAGACGAAGGATCTCTTAACGTATTTTTTTTAAAAATGTAATACAGATCTCTATTTCAGATTCTAACCTGTATAATTAATTTTTTTTTGCCCAAAATGATACTTTTCAGAAAGAAATGGCATGAAAAAATAGTCAAGAAATGGCAAGATTCGTGGTATAACAGAGCGTTACGTGTATTGGAAGCCAATAGCTAAAATTGTCAGTCAAGTAAAAAGTTATCGTCACTGAAGAAACTCAGTGGTCTACCGCATCTCTAGAAAGACAAACTTCACAACTTTCAAATAAATATGTTGTTGTTACTTACGACACTTGTCATGGACCAGCCCCGCTGATACATCAGCAGATTTTAAGCCGTATATATACGTCTCTTGTTTTACAAGTAGCGCCATCTAGGGCCAAGAGTGCGACTTAGCTACACACTCGTCACAACCCTTTTTAGGGGGCGGACTATATAAATGCAAATTCATTCATTCATCCCAGATCGTAATTTAGACCTGGATCAGAGAACAATCACCTCTGATCCAGTACCCCCGGTTATATTACTCTCGATATGGTGGACTTTGCGACCACGAACAGATTTAACGAGTGCCAGTCGCCACACACTCGGGGATTCTTTTGGCCGGTGAGCTTCGAACCAGTAACCTAAGGAGTACGAGTCCAACGCTCTACTAACCAGGCCATCCCGGCCCTCAAATAATTATGAAATTCATCAAGCAATCTTTCTCGAGATTGTAATTCATAAAGAGACGAAACAACAGACGACACATTCTGATAATGGCCCCCAAGAAAAGTTTTTCAATAACTATACGAATTTCAAACAAACTGAAATAATACAGTTAGTTAGAAGTTTATTTGGAAATAATTTATTCCTATTTATGCAGTTTTAACAAATCCATATTTTTTTAAATTTATTCTGGCAACTCTTTTAATGGCAGATTGGGCTTACGAAAGAAAACAAAAGCAATTACTATATCATTATTAACTGTAAGAGTAAAGGAAGTTAACTTTGAATCTACAACGATAAAAACTTGGAATGTTAAAAGATTGTACTACGTAGGGATTTAATTGTTTTAATTTTTCTTTTGATTTTTACTGTTTTTGCATTCGAGAAAGTATCGAAGTCGTCTAAAAACTCGAACTTGACATTTTTACAGATTCCAAATTTTAAGATTTCTCTGTGATCCGATAAAAAAATTTTTTAAATTATGCCTTTCTATCTGACTACTAACAAGACAATACAAAAACTTTTTGAGCTAGACATATAAAAGTTGGTACATGATTTTTATACCGAATTTTAGATTTCTATCGAATTTTGTATGGTATTAATTTAGAGCAAGTATCTCTGCTTACTCTTCCAGTATAAATAAATTTTAAAATTGCAAAAGTTTTAAAAAAACTACGCCAGTAAAATTTGTACGCATGTAAAGATACCAAAATATAGATCCTTAAGTAATACGGGAAAAATTATATGAAAAGGTTGATCGTCTGCCGGTTTGTATTCTTCACATATATACGCGCTATAACTT
>JAOUZG010035803.1:1428195-1438203 GCA_026289955.1 Argiope argentata
ACACACACACACACACACACACACACACACACACACACACACACACACACACACACACACACACACACACACACACACACACACACACACACACACACACACACACACACACACACACACACACACACACACACACACATTCATTTTTAGAAATTTGAGTATTAAACGCAAATCAGGGTTTAATGACACACACAAAAATCGCATGGCAGATTCAGTAAAACTGGATTCACGCCTATATTTTCTAGCTAGTGTTCACCATTACCATCTAAGGCATTTGCAGTCTTTTAGAAGGTTTACAATTTTTTTGGTGGGGGTGACTGCTATTTTTTATTGAGAATATGCTGGAAAGTGTTGGGGTGACCACTGCCACAGATTTGACTGTAATTATTAGTTTTTAATATCCTTGCTGAAATTTGAGTCATAAATAATTCGGTGAAGGTTCCGCTAATAATTCTTAAAACTCTCTAAACTATTACAATTGACAAATACATACAAAGCTGCTATTAAATTAAAACGTCTTCTAAAATAAAATTTAAATGATTGCACACGGTAGATATTTAATTTGTCAAACACAAAGATTTATTGATTTTTTATATAATACTATTAAAATTATTATTAACGTACAAAAAAATAAACTTTGTATGCCAATTAATTATCGGGGCAATCTATCTTTTGAGAAGTTAAGCAATTTTGAAATTCTTTAATGCATCAGCCCTTTTCATTTTATTTAAAAATAAATTTCCAGACGATAGGAGTTTTTGTATATTTAGCGATCGGTATATTGCGGTCATTTTTGTATAAAGTATTATTATTATACATACAACACTTTATACAAAGTAACCGTTTTTATTGAAAAGGAATTATTTAAAAAAAGAATTTTATTAGATGCTCGGAATTCTGTGAAGTGCAGCCAGTAAATATATATTTTGTTCTTGTTTCGCGTGAAATGCATACTCAAAATCTTTCTCATGAGATTAAATATAAAAGGCTATAAAGAAGTTTTTCAAAAAGAAAAGTTTTTGAAGGTTATTTTGAAAGTTTAAGTTGTTTGACACCCTGAAAAAACCTTTTTGATCGAAGATAACAGATTTTTTTTCTCAGTATTTTAGTTTGCATGTATACATTTTGAAAACCTTTTTTTTTATTTTATCGTTATTAATGAGAATTGTAATTAAAGATATTTGAAAATGGAACTGTAAACTGTACTATAAATAAACGCCTTTCCTGACTTTTAATTGGATTATTTAAAAATTGTTTTTTTCTATTTTGTTTTCTTTGTTATACGTTAGTTATTATTTTGAAATATTCTCAGAATAAATTTCATTGCTTTTGATGGCTTTTTTTGCATCTTTAGTTAATATTGAATTATTGAATATCATGATTATTTATCGATGCAGCCACTAATTGCTTTGTAAGTTTTTAAATAGCACCAAAAACAAATTAAAAAAAAACCTTCCAAATTAGTTAAAATTTATTGATAAGCAATATTCAAAAGAAATATGGGTTTCAGTTTATCAGATCAAATACTTATTAGAATAAACAAAAAGGACAAAGAGAAAAAAATCCAAAATTTAAAGTTTAGACAAAAAAAATATTTATATCAGAAATAAAGAAGAAATAGGTTGCAAATTTAAGAAGTTAGGATGGAAAAATCTTATTTTCATTTCACTAAGAATTAAAAATATAAATATATCAAAAGGTGATTTTTTTCACAAATTTCCATTTTTCAAATACAATTACCAAACTTCTATTTAAAATATCTTCCAAAAATTTGGCACACATTTCGTTTAGAAAATTAATAATAATAATTGAACAAAATTATAAGTAAAAATAAACCAAAATAAACCAAACCATACCAAAAAAATAAAAACTAAAGTTTTTGCACTTTAAAGACTTAAACCATAATAAAGAAATCTTCAAAATATTTTGATTCTAATTAGTCGGAATAGTTTTGAGAATAAACACAAGCGATTAAGAAAAAGCTTTCAAAATTTAAAGTTAAATAAAAGGAATTATTCTCCGTATAAAGAAGGAATCGATTACGAATTTAAGAAACTTCGATGGAAAAATCTTAAATAAATTAAATAAATCAAAATGTCGAACCATAACAAAAAAATAAAAATAAAAATAAAAATTGTGAACATTTTTTTCACCTAAAAAACTTGAATAAAAATAACGAATCCTTTAAAAAAATTTTGGTTCCAGTTGGTCGGAATTAATATTCTTTATAATAAACAAAAACGAGTAAGAAATTTTTTCTCAAAATTCAAAGTTAAAAAAAAAGAATTATGACCGATATAAAGAGCGAATAGTTTAAGAATTTAAGAAATTTTGTTGGAAAAATCTTTTTTTTTATCTCATTTAAAATTAAAAGCATAAATATCTTGAAATTGCCATCCATAAATAATAATAATTTTCAGTGATTCTCATATTTCAATAACGATTAATAAAATCATTTTTTTAAATTTCTGATCAAAATTTGACACAGAGTTTTTAAATAATATTAACAATAATTACACCAGTGCAGTTATGAAATATTGTAAAGTTATGCAGATTTTTCGCTGCTTCTTTTTAAAAAAAAAAAAAAACAAATGAAATCAGCAATGTTACTCTTAAACTCTTATAATTTTCAAGAATTTTGAGTTATTGTTAAACTTTTGGTTTTATATGCTGATAATATATAATTAATTCTAAATATACATATAATTAATTATTTATATAATTATAATGCTGAAGGATACACTAATCCGGCCAGTTATTTTCGACCAATAATGCTCGAAAATTAATCTAATTAATTGTTAAACATTTTTTTAAGTATTCTTAGAGACGTAATTAAATATTTATAAAAAAATTAAAAATTATTTTGAAGAATTTTTGAAATTTTATATCAATTTTTTGAATAAAAATTGTTTGAAAATGACAAAAAATTGTTAAAGTATCATTTAAAAAGAGATCTGAAAAGAGGCGAATGCTTTAATCAAAATTGTTAGTTTTCCAGTCTTAAGAAAAACGTGAAAATTTCCAAAAATGCTCAGTCAGTTATATATAAATTAAGGAAAAGTTTTAAAAAGTTATTTTTCTTAATTAAAGAGAAAAAGGCATCTAAAATGTCGTACTAATTTTTATTCAAATCAGTGATAGAATCAAGTACTTAAAAAAGACTAATAAAAAAAGTTAAGATGTTTTTATATTTTTTTTTCGCTAATAATGAGGAGCTGTTCCCCAATTTTTCTAGACTGATTTAATTTCTGCCGATAAGTCATTAAAAACCGAATAAAACCAAAAAAATATTCAAATAAAATAAAAAAAGAAATTAATAACTACGAATTTTGTAATTTTTATTTCGTATGCTTTTTAAATAAATGACATTTTGACTCCTAAAATAATTATAATTTAACAACCATATTAATTTTGTATGTATTAGTTTGATGTTTTTCAGCGATTATTCCACTAAATAATGTATGAAATGTTTTAATTTCATTTTCAAATTCAAAATAATATCTATAAACAATTAAATTCATTTATCTTTCATAATTTGATTTTTAAATATTGAAGATAAAAACGTATATCGAAATAATAAAAATTAAAATATTTTTTTCTAGAGACTGTATTAACACGCTTACAGATAAGTACAAAATTCTATTGATTTTAGAGTTTTATGTCAATTATTGACATTATTATAGACTATGGAAAATACCTTGCCATTTTTGATTTAAATTTTGAAAGTTAAATATAATTTGAAATTCCTACAACATAAAGATAATTTGGAAAAGAATAATAAAGTTTGATTTGAAAAAGAATGATAGTCACTTATTGACTGTATTATTGACTATGGAAAATACCTTGCCAGTTTTGCTTTAAATTTTGAAAGTTAAATAGAATTTGAAATTCCAACAGCATAATTTGGAAAAGAATAAAAAAGATTGTTTTGAAATAGAATGATAGCCAAATCTTTTTCTGGAAGATTTAAAACAATTCCAGTAGAGATCTTTTGATTAAAACTAAAAATGTTTGTCCCACCAATTTTTAAATAGGAATGGAAAATAATAAAATGGTTCCTAGCTAGTTGAAAATATTGTTTTTTTTTGTTTTGTACGGGAAATATTGTTTAGCTAATTTACTTCCTTAAAAGATCAAGAATGAACAATTAATTTTCCCATGCTCACATTAACAATACTTTTTCCCCTCTGAATATCATTAATGGTAAACATTAAAACTTAAATATATGAAATTTTATACGTGCTTTTGTGCTTATAAGCTAAACTCTGTATAATACTTTTGTTTCTATCATTAGAGGTAATCATATACAAAATATAAATGGGTTTTCAGATCCTATTAATTGTATGCAAGGGATTCATCGCCAAATAACTCGCCAAGGATCATACTATAGATTCATCAAATTTACACAAAAACTTAATATTCCGTCACTATTTTACGTCAATGCCATGCAAGTCGTTCTATGAAATAATACCATCATTAATGAGGAAATTTATTGGAGATTCCCCCCGCTGCTTTGACGAGACTTTATAATCTCTTCCGTGTTAAATATATTTATTATAGTATCATGATAGTATTGCACCATTTTTATAAACATTTTGCGCAAAATTATATTTACGCCTTTCTATTTTTTATTTAATTTTTTTCTTTGGGATTTCGCATTATTAAACATTTATGGATACTCAATATTTCAGCAATCCACAGTAAGGTTTTCATTGTTTTCTAAGGAAAAGGCTTACAGCGGGTTAAAGTTAAAACCATAATTCTTAGAATTTCTTATTTAACTGTATTTAGTTTTCTGGATAAAAAATTTCAAAGATTTTTCCCACATATCCATTATTTTTATAGAACAAGACAATGCAGAAATCCGAGATAAGTTTTTAAAGTGTATTTAAGGAAAACAAAGATTATGTGTGGCTGTTAAAATTTTGATTATGGAATTTCTTATTTTGACTGTATAAAGGTATTAAGGTTTATGAAAAAAAAGTTTTTAGAAAATTATTTCCAAAGAGTGTCTTAGATATTTCTGCTTTTAACCCTCTTTCTCCCTGTATTTATCACAGAACTTTTTCAACATTTGAAAAATGGTATATCCATATAAATAAAGTTAGAAACATTAAAGCAGACTGACGTGATGCTACTCTAAAACATAATTTTAAATAACCTTTTCCATAAGCTATCTAAATTATCAAAAAGGAAAGAAAAAGAGGGAAGGAAATTATTTAAAACTTTTCATTGTAGAAATTAGACTTAATAATCAATATGTGAAAAATTCTTTTAAAATTTTTCGTAGAGAAATGTTTTCTATAAATCTGTATGAAGATATTATAAAAAATTCTATAAACATGACTTTAACACCTCAACTTAAATTAAAGTAACATTGTATTCCTTCTATTAATTTTTTAAAATTTAACCTGAAAATAGTATTCGTTCAATTAACTCTTTTTGAATTTCATTTGCTTGAATAGAACCTTTTCTCTACCATTTAATTTTCTAATATTTACTTAATTTTGTAAGATTTAAAGAACATTCGATCTATTAATTTCTACTCCGTCTCTTGAAATTATTTTTTTAAATTTAAACTAAGGTAACATTTTTTCTTCGTTTTATTGAAATATATAGCGGTTACACTACTCTACTATCTCCTACTTTGATACAATAGATGGCGTTACCTAATTAACTATCCTATTATTAATTATTCCCTATACTAAGGTACAATTTTCTCTTCGTTTTATTGAAATATATAGCGGTTACATTATTCTACTACCTCCTACTTTGATACAATAGATGGCTTTACCTAATTAACTATCCTATTATTAACTATTCCCTACTATATTTCTTCTGGGCCATTATTAGATTGCGTTCAAATTTCGTGCATTTTTGTTTTTTTTTTGTATTTTGTCTTTTCTTGTTCGTGTTTATTTTGCCTTCTGCTAATAATCTTCTTGTTGTTATTGTTACTTATAGCACTTGCCATGGACAAGCCCCGCTGATACATCAGCAGATTTTAAGCCGGAAATTACGTCTCTTGTTTTTTATAAGTAGCGCCATCTAGGGCCAAGAGTACGACTTAGCTACACACACGTCAGAACTCTTTTTAGGGGGCGCCTTTTTAGCATTCACGCAAATTCATTCATTCATCTCAGATCGTAATTTAGACCTGAAACAGAGAACGATCTCCTCTTACCCAGTACACCCAGTGATATTACTCTCGATATGGAGGACTTTGCGACCACGAACAGATTTAACGAGTGCCAATCGCCACACACTCGGGGATTCTTTTGGCCGGTGAGCTTCGAACCCGTAGCCTAAGGAGTACGATTCCAACGCTCTACCAACCAGGCCATCCCGGCAGTATGGCCTGGTCTGGCCCGTCTAATAATCTTAAAACATATTAATTAACTATTCTTGAAACTCCTCAATTATTTTCATCTACCTCATAATGAGGTTTTTAAAAATCTTGTCCCTCTATACATAATTCATAATTTTATTTCAAAGTAACATTGCAAAAAAATTAATATAAGTTTCAATACCTGAAAAATAGTTGAAAAATTGCATTTTTAGGAAAAGAATGAGTATGCCGAAATCTTAAAGTTCTGTTAAGGTTTGAGGGAATAAAATTTTGTATAAATAATTTCAAAAGAGTTTTCCATCTATTGATTATTTTATCTAGTCACTACAATTCAGAAATCTTAGATAGGCTACTTAAGGTGAAAAGGGAGTGTAAAAAAGTCAGTCTAAGTACTTTAATAAATCTTACTTACTCTGCAAGTAGTTGAGTGTTCCATTTTGCGAAGACTGACAATAAAGTGATAAGCCTAATTATGTAGAAAGAAGGTTAAAAGCTGAAAAGAGGCTTTTTGGAAAGATTACCATTTTTTGGGACTTTATGGACCAATTCTTAAAAGTGATGAGAACACGACTTCTTAATGTTCATCTAGATTAAGGTTTAAAAAAATCTAACAAACCATTCTGATGAACCATACGAAACTTACGAAATGAATAAAAAGTTTTATTGACTGTGCACTTAATTGTTCCACTTAGAGAGAAGAAATTGTCCCGATATTTCTATCTATGTCGCCTTCCTACAATGAGAAAAAAAAAGGCTTAATTAAATTCCAATAATCGCGTTGAGAGTTCAGCTGAGGAATTCCAAAACCAAGAAAACAAACATATTGTGAAATTGTGTTTCTAAAAAGAGTTTGGGGGAAAAAGGACTTTTCTGAATAGCCACTTTGGCTGTCAATTACGATGATAAAAAAGCAATCAAACTCTTCTTTTTCTTGCATAAAAAGGAACATAATCGTGAAAAGGGTCATTAACGGGTTAATTATTCGCTTCATATTTTTCACAGAGCTGAGAAGTCTTCCGGATGATTCAATTACTTGTTCTCGAATAAAATGGGGAAAAATGTCAAAGGAAATTATATCGTAATGATGCTAAGAAAATCTTTTGTGCATTAATAAGGTGTGAAAATATGAGTAGATATGAGAAATAAATCAAATCTCATTAATTTTTCTACACTTTCTAGGCAAATCGAGTCTTCAATCTATTAGCAATTATTTCAGTACTTGGCTTTTAACATTTTTTTCCTCATTTTTTTGAAAGCATATTCATGTCGATAAAAAAAAATCAAAGCTTGGAATCTAGAAATTTTTTCGCGGCAATAAATTAGAATGTGAATTACTAATAATTTATAATAATAAAATGATCAATAGTCATTCAGAATATTTAAAAAATACTTAAATGATAAATATCCTTAATTTTTTAAAAAAATTAAAGAATTAAAAAAAAGTTTAATCTATACATTTTTTTGCAGTCAAAAGTTGTCTTATAATAACATTAGTTTGGCTTTTTACTTTTTTTCTTTTTAAAAGCATTTTCATGTCAATAAAAAAATCATAACGTGGATTCTAGAAATTTTTTGTCTCAATAATAAATTAGAATCTGAATTAGTATTAATTTATAATACAAATATTGTCAGTAGTCAATCGGAATATTTAAAGACTAAATATTTTATAATTTTTCTTTAAAAAAATTGAAGAATTAAAAAAAAAGTTTAATCTATAAAATTTTTGGCAGATAAACGTTTTCTTACATGAACATGAACCAATTTTTTTTTATTTCTGCTAAAACAAGGTTCGTTTTACTAAATTTCTATTCTTTCTATTAAAAATATTTTTTTAGAAAAAAAATTCAAAAAATAAAGTAGCATTAGTAGTAATGACTTTATATTCTTTCCATTAAAACTATTTTTAGCTAAAAAAAACTTCCAAAATAAAGTATTATTAGTGCAAATGAATTTCTATTCTTTCTATTAAAACTATTTTTTTAATTCATCGAACAATTTTTTCTTTTGAATTTCCTATCGCTTTACTTCAACAATTTTTATATTTAAAATAAAATAATTTTCAGTTTTTACTGAATTTCTATATCGTCCTACTTTAAATTACTGGTAGTGGTTTGCCAAAAACAAACTTCGTTCTCAATAAAAATTTGGATAGGATGTGATTCTGCTAAATTTTTCTATATTACTTAGCAAAAATAATCAAAAATATTGTCTGAAATTTAAATTTTATAAAATGTATTACAGTTATTAATTTATATAATATAACTAGTTCCTAATTAGTGAGTAATTTTTCTAACTTCTACAAACTTTTATTAAATTACATTTCGTTCATTTTTTTATAATGGTTGAATATTTTACCATTTTTAATTATTTTACTGAAAGAAAAATCAAATTTAGTACAAGTGTTTATTATCGATAATAAAACAATTTTATCTGTTTTTGAAAGTTAATCACCAGTTAATTTAATTTTATATCCATTCGAGTTGCTCAGTTTGATATTGAATTTTAGAAATGATTCTTTTCAAGAATATTTAATAGTAAAATCTAGAAAAAAAAGACAGCAACTGAAAACTAAAAGTTAAAAAGGAGCAAAAATTTAAAATGACGCTCTTTCTACATTTAAGTTCGATAATAAAAGCTTGTTTAAATTTTCTTTCTAAATTTTTTAAATGTCGTTTGCCATAAATAAAAGATTTTTGTTTACTGCTATTATTTTCTTTTATATACTATTTTATTTGATCTATTGATTTTCTAATTAATTAATGAAGTTTAAATTTCTATTTTTATATGTTATGAAATTCTTGAAATTGTATTTGAGACTGGACATCTTTTAGTTTTTGTAGCTGAATATCCATTTTCTGAATCTTTTAGTTTTTCACCTTTTTAAATTTAGTTACTAAATAATATCCAAGTAAATCATTCGTACCTAAAGCCTTATGATAACAAATGGAAAATGGTAACCAAGAAACTATTTTTATCTCATATTTCTCAGCATTTTTAATTGTATAAATAAACTATTTTCACTTAATATCGAAAGAAATTTATTAAAATGTTTTTATTAATGATAAAATTAAATGTATTGCTTGCCACGCTAATTCTTGAATTCGACACTAATTTAGCTTAGAGGAAAGATTATGTAACAAGAAGAGATTATCCGAAACTTTAATCAGACATTTTACTAATTAAATCCTGAGTGAGTTTCAGCATTTTGCTATCATAACTTATAAAAATATTATTGCCATAAAATTCCTTTTGATATCTTTACCTTATTTAATAAAAAAAGTTTTTTCTTTAAAATTGTAGATTTAGTTATTTTTGAATTTAAAAGAGCAACAAATAAAAATATTATTTAATATCACAAAATATTATTTAATATTACACAATATTGTTTAATAATAGACAATACTGTGTAATATTACTCAATATTGTTTGATACTTCACAGTATTGTATATCCCTATATTGTTTAATAATAGACAATACTGTTAAATATTGCGCAATATTGTTTGATACTTCACAGTATTGTATATCACTACACAATATTGTTTAATAATAGACAATACTGTTTAATATTACGTAATATTGTTTGATACTTCACAGTATTGTAGATTACTACACAATATTGTTTGATACTTCACAGTATTGTAGATTACTACACAATATT
>JAOUZG010035803.1:1443203-1453865 GCA_026289955.1 Argiope argentata
ATATATATATATATATATATATATATTACAAAATTTTCTCCATAATGATTGTGAATAATGACTGTGCTTGTCTCAATCACCAAGCCTCACTGTCCAAGGGTTAGCAATACGAGTTTTTATGGTGGGCAAATGTACAAATTTCTGCGAAGGGTCCGCAACATATGAAATCCTCATGCATGTTAAATTTGTTAATGTCAAAGGTTTCCCAACTAATACGGAACAGAAGTTATGTGAAAAATAACTATCCAAGAGGAGCACTCGTCGTCTAACAGAGGTTGATTATAACAAGATTCATCTCAATATCATTCTCACCTTGTTTCTCTACACAATATAATTCAAACTTAACTCTATCTAAATAAAGCTGACACATATAATAATGGTATCAACAAAAAAATTAATGCGTAAACTGAGTACTCAAAATACTAGGAACAATTTGTAAAGAAATTGTATTTGAACCTTTACTGGCTTTGATGGCATACATTATTCTTCTAATTATGAACTCTATAGCTTGGTGAAGTCGATCAGTCATATTATGTACTCATAATTATATTATGCCATAATATCAAAATTGAAGTTTTTATTTTTCACAACACGGATGTTAAGGTTTTGAACAATGTAAATATTTTCGCAATTAGTCCTTTAAACATGTTGTCCATGGATCTTTTTATTATCATGATGGAGTTAATTTAAATAGTAAGTCAAGAAGGCAAAAAAACTTTGAGTGGTGCGCCTAATATTTTAGTTTGGTTTATAACTGGAGGTGTGATATTGAGATAAATAAACAGACAATTCTTAAATGAATTCAGGCTAAAATTTAACACTTTCTATTAGAAATTATTATATCCAAATTAATTAAATTGAGATTTGAATTATCGGTTTTGAATTATTGTGTGACATGCACATGTATGTATTGTGTCCTATGTATAAGTATTTATTGTGTGATAGGAGTATGTATGTATTGTGTGATATGCGTATGCATGTATTGTTTATACAAATGTATGTATTGTGTCACTTGCATATGTATGTATTGGGTCATATGTGTATGTATGTATTGTCATATTTCTATGTATAGTCAAATGGAAAGAAATTTTCTATATCGAATTAACCTAAAGTATTGTATACGTTTATACAGGGTGCCCAAAAAGTTCCCGTACTGATGATTTGTGAATTTATTTTACAAAAACAATAGGCTTAAAAAGAATTATTTTTATGCCAATGATAAAAAGCACTTTTAACATAACTAAGGAAACAATACTGAACTTACATTTATAATAAATGTTCATTGATTGAATATTACATTTATAATAAATGTTCAAAATGTCCATCTCTTTCTTCGAGACAAAGCTGAACTCGTTTGAGCATATTTTTAGAAACGCGTTCTAACATGTTAGGAGTGATTTCTTGTATTCTTTGGGTAATTGCGATTTTCAAATAATCTATTGTTTGAAGATCAAATTCATAAATTTTGTCCTTTAAATATCCCCACAGAAAAAATTCCGGGGTGGTCAGATAAGGGGATCGAGGTGGTCAAAGATTTTTTGAGATATGTCGATCGCCGAAAAAAGCTTCAAGCATGTCCATGGTTTCATTACTCGTATGGTAAAATTTAATGTACTTGAAAAAAAATCATTGACAATGATTTTTTAAATTTGGAGTACGGGAACTTTTTGGACACCAGGTACAATTTTCATGAAAAGATTATACATCATGTTTCATCTATATAATAAGTTGAATTTTTTAATCATAATTTCGAAAAATATTACTTTGATGTCAAAGAGGTTAAACAAAGGAATATTCCTCAAAAGCTCTGCTCTGCACTTCAAAAAATACTATTACTATTTCTATATCCTGACACAGAAAAATCAGCAAAACAATTTCGAAAGAATGCAAGACTTTAATACTCTCCAATTAACCCTAAGTATTTTATTAATGAACCAACTGGACCGAAATCAAAGCAACTGAAGCAGAGCAAAAAAAAAAGTAAACAAGAATCCAAGTTCTTAAATGTAAATCACTAGTTTATCTCGCAACAAATTAAATAGGGAACACGCAAGCGAAGAAGAAGAAACTAAGTTTGAAGCAACCATGACATTAATCCAGAAATTATTCCCCACCAATCTCCTATTTAATTGCCTGATTTTAAGAACACCCACTGTTCAAAGAAACATGAAAAATATCATCAATTATTTATTTCATTGCTGTATTATTTTTATCCGCCTCTTGAAGCGTGCATTTTCCTAGAAAGAATGCCACCTTTGTTAATGAAAATTGAAGTTTAAAGAAAGAAAACTTTTCCACCCCTAACCATAATGAATGCTCCTCGTTTGAAAGAGCTGTCCTTTCCCAGTGACACTTCCGAATGAATAAGGAGGTTCCTTATTCGGGCATTTGAAATGTCAAGAGCAATTTATAACCTACTCTTTAAATTAAAATAAGGATTCGCTCTTTTTAAAAATTTCTCAACCTGAAAATAAAGAGGATGTTTAATGACTAGAAGCCGCTCTTGGTATCAAAACATTTCAAGCATATCACCGATGTGGTGTTTAAAAAAAAGAAATTGAAGGATTAACGTTTGAAAGCTTGTTTCCTTATTGTAATTTCCAGACTGGAATTTCCTTATTTTAGTTTTTACGAATACAACGTTTAAGTAATGAGTTAACTAATTGAAAAATATTGCCTAGAAGGGTGACACAATACATCCGACGCAACGCTGAGTTGCATAATTTCTCCACTTATGTACATTTAAAATTAATTTTCAAAAATTGAGTGCTTCGCTGAATTTAAGCTAACGTGCAAAGTGAAATGCGAAAGCTAGATATAATTTGGAACCTATGAAACCAACAACTTGTGAAAAAAGTACAATGTCATGGTTCGTTGTAAAATGACAAGGTTTGAAGTGATAGGATTTATCCATCGGTTATCTTTAGAATTTGCTGCCTTTTTTCTGATAGAATTTCCTTATTATAGTCCCCATCTTTAAAAAATTCAATAGATGCGACAAACAATTAAAATATTTCGAAGAATAACAATATAATGTATTCTGTGTTATGTGCAATTAAAACACTTATTCATCTTTTTTGATTTAAAAATAATTTTCAAAAATTTAATATTTCAGTTGATTTATATTCACTGGGATACGTTAATTCATTGGTGTGAATCTAACGTTTTTATTGAATATATAGGGAGAATATATAATGGGAAATTGTATTTTGAGAGACTTTTTTTAAAGTTAAATGTTTAAAACTAAATTTGATACGAAATACAGCGGTACTCACAAGATAATACACCGATAAGATAACTAAGATTTGATCTCCGCAAACCCAAACTTGGACTAAATTTTTGTTTCCTTCCTCAATAAGTCCTTCTCCAAGAAATGTTAACTACATTCAAAATTCTTGAAATCATCCACCAAACAATCCCTTTTTTCAATATTGTATTGTGCATAATTGTTATATCGTTATTTTGTGTAATGTATGCAAACTTTTCTTCTTCTTAATAAATCTTTCCCCTTATATCCATGCAAATGACACAGAATTCCAGAGATTCCATGTTTGAGGATACTTTGTGGAGAAAGGAAAATGAAAGTGATGACAGCTATCCTTTTTCGATCTCTTGTCTTTTAACTTTTCTATAATGACTGTATTCTAGGTTCCGACGAATTTCTAAAAAAAGATACATAAACATTTTTTATTGTACCAAATAAGTAATTTTTTTTTGAAAAGTCACTATTAGAAGAAAAGAATATACTCATTGCTTTTAGTTTTTGAAAAAAAAACTGGCTATTTAAGGAAAATTTAGCAAAAATTTCAATGCTGTAAAAAACAAAGAAAGTTAAAAATAAATAATGTAGATATTTTATTTTTATTTCTTCTATATACAGTTCAAACTACATTAAATGTTACAGATGACTAGATAAGTATTATTTTAATGAATAAATTTTTTTAATGAGCAATTTAAGTTGCCTTTAATAATTTTTTTGTCAAAATTTGTCTGTGTTTTGAACTTAAAGTACCTGTAAAAATTGCCTAAAGGAAAATGCCTTAAAATCCGCGATCTCTTACATTTTTAAAGATTTTGGATACATAAATACCAAATTTCATAAAATTTTATTGAATTAATTTTGAGAAATTAACTTTTTCATAGTGTATCAACCGATGTGAAACATTTATTCTTCAGAAAATGTGCATATAAATTATTTTATATAAATCGCTGGAAACAAATGCAGTTTTCACACTTTTTTAATAAAACAATACCAAAAAATAAGTATACTACACCTGAGGAGGTAGTGAATTCATAAAAATAAATGAAATATTTTTTTAGAGAATTTTAAGGTAAAAATAAATCAATCACTTTCGGATAAAAGTACCACTGTTACCAATTTCATTTTTATTTGTTGTGTATTATTGATATTACTTCCTTTATAGTTTGATATTAAATATATTAAAAACTAGCTCTTACCCGCGACTTCGTAGGCGTGGAAATTTTGATGTGTATATGTGAGAAGTGACAGTCTAAAATGTTATCGAAACCGCATGCATGCAAAAATTTTCAACGTCAATTGGAGCAACGCAAAGACGTGAATTTTAAGCACCAGTTGGGGTAACGCAAAGTAGATTAGAAAATTTTTGTTTAATTTTCATTCAAAAGCACTTCTGAAGGAATCAAAATGTCTATTAATTAACAATGTTTAATTTTAAATTCATAATACACAACAAAAATAAACGGAATCGTTTGAAATAACCGTTACACGTCTAACATCATTAGCGGGGGAGGAAATGTTATGTTATTAAAATCATAAGGGTACTTTTCCTTCTGTGGGGCGCAAACTAGAAAATCGCCAAAGAAATTTGAAAAAATTTGGCGGAATACCAGATTATTTGCTAACGGAAACATACCACTATAAGAATGTATATAAAATATATAGCTAACACAAATACAATTTAATTACATAAACACACAGTGGAGCAGTTTTAATATAGAGTCATTTTTGCCAAAAAAAATAGTTTGCCACCAAATTTTAGCGAAATGGCATTTCCAATCACAAGGTTTCGATGCCCGTTGCAGCAAATTAACGGAAAATAGAAAAAAATATCAATAAATGCAGTAATATGGAATGCACTAAAAAATTAATCGAAAATGATGAAAATAGGCAAGAGAAATAAGTACAGCAAGAAAAAATCAAGATAAATGAACAGGAAATATCGAATTATATTAACACAAGAACAGCATAAGAAAAAAATTTAATAAACATTCCTTTAGAATAGTAAGATAATATTAAAAGAGCACCGGAAATAGAAAAATAAAAGCAAACGATTCAAAAAGCTCAGGCAGATTTTTTCAGATTTTTTTAATTATTGGGTGGAAACTTTAGTTTTTAGTTAATAAAAAATTAGCCACTCAATTAACCGGAATAAACATTAGCCTATGTTCTTCTGTAGACTATAATCTATCTATGTGCTAAATTTCATCGAATTTCCTTCAGCCGTTCTGGCGTGATTGAACCCCATCATCCATCCATCCATCTATCCATCCAAAATTTCACATTTATAATAGTAACATAGATAAAATTTATTTTAGAGAGTACGAAGTTTGAACTTTATTTTCAGATCCTAAAAAACATCAACCTTTTCTGGAAAAAGCCCCTTTTTAACCCAATCGGATACCTTAAAAGACCACGCTGTCTCTTAGGCTGAGTGAAATTTAAAACTCCAACACTGTCCTCAAAGTACAATAATTTGAATTCATTGCTGAGCTTGAGGAAGAACAAAACCACAACGGCACCTTCGATTAGCACCCAGTGCCGACTGCTGCAGCAGCAGTCCTGATTGCGCCTTTGTCACCTAATCCTGGGCGTCAGGAAGCCCCCCATTGAAAACAATCTTGCTCCCGAATGTGGGACAAACTGTTTCTCCATCCTCACACAAAGCAGCAGACGAGTCCCTCAGTCGAGAGGTAGGATTAGTAGCGGATGAAGGCAAGGATTAGGTCCCCCCCTACTCCTCTCGGGAGTTCATCCTCCCCTCTTTTGTGGGGGTGTCTCGCGCCTCTTAGGGACGCTTAGGAAGAGATAAATCCCCACTCGAAGCAGCGGAGCGAACAACTGATTTCCTAATCACTGCAGAATACTCTTCTCGCACCCGTCATTCTGCGTTTTCGATGGGGCTGGGAGCCGACGCCTAAATGTTCGGGATGATTCTGGAAGCGACAGAAGTGGCTATATGCCCTAAGCCTCTAAATTACAAACATGCAAATTTGCTGGGCTGTTACCTCCGAGAGGATATTGGGAAATTAAGTGACGGGGAATAACACGGCGGCATCTCTTTTCTAATTGAATCTAAGTCCTTTGCTAAATTGTCTTTTAAATCATAATCGGGCGACTTCTTAATGTCATATCTTGGAAAGATAACTTTGATTTGTTATGATTGTTCTTGAGCGGGGTAATGACTTGATCCTGGTCGATCAAATAAAATTGTAGCGTGTAATACACAAAGGTTTTATTTACAGCTTTATACATTAACACGAACAACAACACGTCCTCTAGGTTAGATACTGGAAATTATTTACAATTGGATTGTCAGTTCGGCATCTATATCCCGGGGATTCACACGCTGTCCACTTCTTCGGCTACTGCGTGTAGCTCCAGACATCTACGGATTACTTCCGGTAGATCTTTCCAACAACTTGAGATCACGTGGTATTTCTTCAACTTCAGCACTGCTCACAGCTCGTCTCGTTGTCGCATCCGCTCTCGTCCAGTCTCTCGCCAGATCAGCTGGTCCCGTCTTCCCGATCAGCTTGTCTCGTCCACCGGATCAACTTGTCTCCTCTCTGGATCAGCTTCTCGATCGTCTATTTTAAGAGTAGCGAAGCTCTAACTCTCAGGCTCACATTGGCGTGCTGGAGATGCCGATTGTTTAATTATTCTTTAGAAATACTCCCACTGGCACGCCATCATGTCGTGGGAAGATTCCTGAACCATCCACCCCTTAACAGAGCCTTCACAATACCCTCTGTTCGCATCTGCATTATTTCTTCATTGGGTTCAAGAAAGCATTAATTTCTTCAACGGGTCATAAAGAGCATATGCTGTGCATTATTGGAACTTTATCCCACCTGGGGTGGTCCATAGAAGAAATAGTCCCATCTGGTATTTCGACACGGTTTGTTGTTTTAATGGACCAAAAACGTGTGTGCCATTATCTGTCTTTCTCAAGTCCGAAGGACGACACTAAAAAGGGAGAAACAATGTGCAACAAAGGATGAATAGCCTCACCGCTGGCTAGGAGTAGAATTGTTCGATCATGTATCTCTTCCAACAGGAGACAAAGTGACGATTTCCTTACAGCGGTTCGAAACTAGGGATTTAGTATCACAAGATGGCAATGCTTCAAATAGAAGTTTTAATATGATATTTACGATTAAATTTATTTATTTGCCCCAATTAAGTTTTTGATATTTGCAAGCTGCATTTAAGAATAAAAGAAAGTTTTGTCTGGGAGGAACACCATTTGAAAGCTACATCGGAACATTAAAATAAGATGCCGTTCTCACGAAAAAGGAGAGAAAAAATTTACTCTTGTGATATTATTGGCAATTATCCTTTATTCAAAATAATGTGTACTCCAAATAGTCTATCATGCTGCTTCAAAAATAAATATATATAAATCAAATCAACAAAATCGAAATGGTCTTCCAATACCTTCCTTTTATGGATATTATTCCTAGTACCAGTAAAAAATTGTGGTTCACGGGCAAGATCACGAATATCTTGTATTTACTAATAAATAATAGTTATGTAATATTGATTTTTGAAGTGAACTAATATTTTTATTGAAATCTTTTATGATTTTTGCCGTTTCTTTTTGATTAATCTGCGGTTTTTAGCAATGGATACCCAAAATTAGAATTTTTGTTTTTGAAGCATATTTTTACACCGATTAAAATTGAATATGGTACAGAAGTATAAGTGTATTTACAAATTCACATATCAAATTTAATAAATTTAAGTCATTGCATTTTTGAGTTGTCATGTTTTTGGACTCGTGAAAGTGCATGTCAAACAGTGATTCAACCTGCTAACAGAGTTGGTTCCAAATTTGATAGTTAATTGAAATTTAGGTATTAAATCTGTGCACAAAAGTTTTCTCTAGTTCTTCTTGTTTTGTAATGAACTTATAAATTTATATAGCTCTATTATACTGACTATAGAGCTCAAAATTTGATAGAAATATGCAAATTATTTTTTAAGACAAAAATTTCCTTTGGCTGGTCCAGAGTATATATGTGTATCTTTGTTAGAGTCCTATATGCATATAGATATGACATCAGAAGTATGTTTTTCGACTTCGAGAAGACCTAAGACGAGGAGATTCGTCACAATTTGATCAAATGACTTTATTTTTACAATGCTTTTTCTATACACCATATAAGAGAAAGTAAAAGAAGCAGATGCAAGAAAATTTACTTATTTATCAATTTGAAATTTTACATTAATTTGAAATTAAAATAATAATTGAATCTTCCTAATATTTCACATTCATCAGAAACTAAAATAAAAATTGAATCTTCTTAATAATTGAAACTTTAAGCTAAATATTCAAACGGGAAATTTCACATTCATCCGAAACTAAAATAAAAATTGAATCTTCTTAATAATTCAAATTTAATACTTAATATCCAAACGTGAAATTTCTCATTCATCCGAAACTAAAATAAAAATTGAATCTTCTTAATAATTCAAATTGAATGCGTAATATTCAAAAGTGAAATTTCTCATTCACCAGAAACTAAAATAATAAAAGGAATCTTCTTGACATTTCACATTCATCAGAAACTAAAATAAAAATTGAATCTTCTTAATAATTGAAACTTTAAGCTGAATATTCAAACGGGAAATTTCACATTCACCCGGAACTAAAATAAAAATGGAATCTTCTTGATATTTCACATTCATTCGAAACTAAAATAAAAATTGAATCTTCTTAATAATTTAAACTTTAAGCTGAATATTCAAACGGGAAATTTCACATTAATCTGAGACTAACATTAATCTGAGATAAAAATTGAATATTCTTAATAATTCGAAATTTATGCTTAATGTTCAAATGTGAAATTTCATATTAAGATATCACATTGAAATATGCATAAATCCATTCTTATTAGTTTCTATTAAATACTTCAAAGAAAAATTGCGTCAGGGAATCGCATTTTCAGATTAAAGGTATAAGTGATATTTTTATTTAATTGTATGCAAGAAAACTGTCGAAGGAACTGTCGCCCTTTTCCCCACGTGAGCAAAGAAAAACAAATAAATAAACAGAAAGAATAAGAAAATGAGAACGAATTAAAATAATAATTAAGAAATATTATTTTAATACAAGAAGATCAAATGGTGTTTAAACTCTTTCTTATATCCATGTGCTAAATAATTCTGCATAAATTTTTTTCAAGTGTAAATTGAGTTTCTCAATTAACGGAAAGCTTTTAATTAAAATTCTAAAAATTCTCACTTCTTGTTATTTTTAGAAAAAAAAAATTAAAACAGAAATACTTGATAAATTAATTGCTAAAACACGCCACTAAGTATTATCACTAAATCTGTAACATCTTTCTTTTCTTTTCCGAAAGGGGTAACGAATCGTGAAAGGATTAAGAGGAAAGTAGTTCCTCTGACGTGTAAAAAAGTAATTTATTATGCTATCGAATGTACTGGATTGGAAGGAGGGAGGATAATATTATCTTTAAAGGCCATAAATTAAGATTAGTTTATGCAACGCTTTTTAAAAGTCTAATTTTGAAATTAATTCAAAAACATTTACCAAATGTTCAGTAAGCCAATATTTATATTCGAGTAAGAGAAGCATATCTTCTGAATGAAAACAAAACACTTTTATTAGATATTAGTTGTTGGTATTTCCATCAAAATGGTGCTACCAAATGCTATAATTTCCCTCATTAAGCCCTGTATTTTTGTACAGTTAATTTATTAATAAGTACGTGTAAATTATTTATTTTCCAATAAATTGTATCACAGACAGTCGTAATTTAAATCTGTCGTCCGTTAGAACTGTAGAACTACAACAACTTCCGAAATTATTGAAAGAACTTATTTATTTATTTGCTACTGCAAGGTATCATAATTATCCCTATCGAGCCTTGTACTTTTGTAAATTTTATTATTAATAAGTACGTGTAAATTATTTATGTTCTAATAATTTGTATCATAAACCGTTGAAATTAGAATCTATAAGTTAATGATGACTCATGCGTTAGAAATGTAGAACTACAACAACTCCCGAAATTATTACAAGGGCGTTTTTTTTCGTTCGGTAAAAATCAAGGTATTATTATTATCCTTATCAAGCCTTACTTTTGTACACATGATTAATTAATAATTACAAGTAAATCATTTATTTTCCTATAATTTGTAACACAGATCATTGTGATTAATATCTGTAAAGACAATAATGGCTTGTCCATTTGGACTGTAGAACTACAGAAACCTCTAAAATTATTCCATGAATTTATCTTTTCGTTACAACAAAGTACTATAATTATCCTTTTTAAACACTGCATTTCTGTGCATTTGATTCGCTAATATGTAAATGTAAATTACTTATTTTCTAATAATTTGTATAATAGACTGTTTCAATTTAAATCTAT
>JAOUZG010035803.1:1492643-1508407 GCA_026289955.1 Argiope argentata
AAGATCCTTATTGACATCTAAGATTAACATGTCTTAACTGTCGCACGTCAATGATATGCAAGGTCTTTATTTACACCTAATATTAATATAACTGCCTTACGCCAATGCTGTGAAAGGTGTTTTCTGGAATAATATCTTTTTTAGAAACTATGCGAGAAAGTCTTGAAATATACACTTTAGATAATTAATTAATTTTAATATCAAATACATCGCTGTAAGGTCGACATTCTCGTCCTTCAATACACATATACTCAAAATGTGGTTGATTTAAGTCAAATGTACTGACCTATAAACCTAATATTTATATTCAGACACATGGAAACATGCATCCACCGCATTTAGCATCACATTTTAAGATGTTATCAAGCACATTTTTTGTAGGGTAAATTATAGTTACTATATAATTAAAAACAAAATAAAAATTAAAATAAACACATTTAAATATGATATTATATCTGAAATTAGAGATCCAAATCTCTTGAATTTCTTATGATGAATATCGTGGGGAATTATCATTTATATCTTCGTGTATTTTTTTACTGAACATTTAGAAACAACAGTGCACCACTAAGGCTCACAGAAGTAGGCAACACATTTCATAAGGACATCACATACAGAGCAACTACTCACGCATCACATTCACTTGTACATACCCTTTTTTACAGGGGGGGGGTATTCAATTATATCACATATATAACAGATAAAGAACAACCATGCCTGAATCTGGATTCGAACGCAGGACACCCAGATTACTGTAAAGACGCGCTGCCCTTAGGACGTTGGATTTCCGCATATTTATACACTAAAAACAAATCCATCTCACCCATTCCCGTCATACCTATACAGATTCCATCTAGCCAACTCTCCTTGCTGTAGCTGTGGGGAAATAGGATCTCCAATTCACTATGCCACAGAATGCTTACTCACTCTCTCATGGCACATGAGAAAGCCAGAAAGAAGTCTGGAAGAAGAATGGTACAGGAGAGTTGCATCAAATACCCTTTCACGCGGCAAAATCCACCCCATAGTAAACCATATTCATAAATACCAAGACCTCTTCAAGACCTACAATAGCTGAGACCAGAATTCCCCTTGTGATAATCAACCAAAAATATAACTTAAAAAGTCCCTCAAAAGTACAGATTTTTCCCTTTCTTCTTCTTTTTTTCCCTTCTCTTTCTCCCATCTTGTGCTCATCCAACTGGTTAGAGTTATAAGCACCGGGGGCACAGGATGGCGTTATGTTATGTATAGTTTATTCATAATTATCCGAAGTGTAAAGGCTATTATCCCGATTATAAATAGAATATAGATTGGCAAATGACAATCCCTGATTCCCATTATGTTATATAAAAAAATTATTCAATTCCTTGTCTTTATATTGTTATTTTAATTTTACTTTTACACAATTACGTTCCACCTCACGTCGTTCGCGGACACTCTTAACAAAGAAACCGGTTCTTACTCAAAGAAACGTGCAATGTATTCTTTACTCAAAGTTTTGAAAACTATACAACTTCCTTCCTGAACGAAAGAAAAAAGTAAACCCGTTCGCAACCCACTCACGCAGCTATCTGAACGCGTTCCATCGAAGTATCGATCACAAAGACGTGTCACAAAAGTGTAAGTAATGTTCTTTTGGGCGGCAGCGTACTTTGATGAATTGCTCACGACACCCCCGCACACGTGACGATAGCTGGAGCGGAAAAACTCTCCCGCCAAACTCACTTCGAGCGCAGTCTTTATTCAGAGAAGTGATTAAAGTCGAGTCCAAAACTTGCGCCAAGGGCAACTCATTAATAAGACCTTGGCGGACAAACAATTATTATGAGGAGATCACAATTTTCAATGACGTATTATTACGCTGAGCTAATGAAATTGTGAATTAAAACGAAGCGAGTTGAATCTGAGATCGTTTAGGATGATTAATAGAGTTGACCGTATTCGAAGTATTCGGTGAGAAGTGAAATAATTAACTTATTATCTTTTCCCGAGAAATTTTGAGGAGGAATGGGGATAATGATGGAGGGAGGGAATAGTTTGGGCTTATATTTAGTTTTAATTCAAAACGTTGGTGATAATTATGGTTGGATGGTAAAATAATGTGATTAAGAAGTTGAAATTTATCGTGTAAAAGTTATTTTTGATAAATGGAGTTAATCGTAATTGGAATGTGTTAATTGAAATAACGAAGTAATTGCTTATCATAACAACTTTAAGAAGGGAATTAATTATCTGCAGAAGATATGGGTTAAGGCGACCAGGGACCTTTAACGCGACTTTTTGCAATTTTCACTTTAGCAATTTGTAATTTTACAGGCATTAAGAGTAACACTATAGGAGATGAGACACAAAAGTTTAAAGCATTGTATCAATTTATTTAGGAGTTAGGGGGAGTAATATGATATAATATTAGCGATAAATAATGTTAATGAAAAATGTTCCAGGCGCTCCAAATTTGTTCGAAAGTTTTTTTATTACCTACTCTAACCCTTTTGAAACAAAAGTTGGGATAAATCTTGAAGTTTGAGTTTGAAATATCAAAGTTAACCTATGTAATAATTCAAAACTACTTAAATTTTTTAAAAAAAATCTGAAGTTTTGAGTTACTATATTGATTATATTTATTTCGAAATAAACTTCAACATTAATCCCAACTTTTGTTTCCGAAGAGTTATAGTAGGTAATAATTAAAATTCTGGTGTTTTCGAACAAATTAGGAACGCCTGGAACATTTTTAATTATCATTATTTATCGTTAATAGTATATTATATTACCCCCTAACTCATCAATAAATTAATGTAATGCTTTAAAATTTTGTGTCTCATCTCCTATAGTGTTACTCTTAATGCCTGTAAATTTACAAATTGCTAAAGTGAAAATTACAAAACATCATTTTAAAGATCCCTGGTCGCCTTAAATTAATTAATTTTCAGTGTATGAAAACATGTCAAAGGGTTTTTACAACTTCAATATTGTACAAAAAGTGTTTATGTGTATCAGTTTCAATGTCTCCTAGTAAAAGGAAAATCACTTTATATTCTTTAGGATTCACATTACATTCATTCTATTCTTAGGAGGATTCTTTTAAGTTTTTCTTTGATGTTAATTTTATTAAAAAAAACGGTAAATACAAAACGAGGAGAGTTACCGGAATAAAACTTAGTTCACAAATTTATCATCTAAAGCATAGATAAGTATGAAATTTGGAAGCCAAATCCCACAAGAAAATCGATTGTCTTTTGAAATTTTTAATGTAATCTAATGGATAAAAAATTCAACAACTTAATAATAATTAACTAACAACTTAATAACAACTTAATTAATCAACAACTTAATAATAACAACTTAATTAATCAACAACTTAATAATAACTTAATTAATAAATATTAAAATGAAATCTGCTATACATATTTCAATGTATCATGTCAGGACATCATTTCTTGAACGGCCAAGCACCACGTGCTCGTGCGAGTTAGATTATATTTTTATTCATTTTAATTGTTTCGTCGAAAGAGTCACTTTAGTATTGCAAACGATCCCAAAAAAAATTTTGTCCCGCAATGATTGTTTAAAAAAATATCACATTTTCTACTTATTTCATTTCATATAATCACGTACTCAAAATGCTATTTTTCTTGGTTTTATTTGTTGTAGTCATTAACTTATTTTTTTAAGTCAGAGCTTTTGTAAATGCAATGACAACACGTTTATTAAAAGCTGATTTTTTGAGATACTAGTGCAAATAATAAATTTTGGTGTGCGAGAAGCACCATTCTAGTGCAAATGATTAAATAATTTCAGTTAAAGATTTGAGAAAAAGCAGATAATTACAATTAACCGCTTAACAGTTTTGCCCGTATGCTGTACTCGAATCTATTTATTGAATTTTTGATAGCTGTAAGCTAAAGATAAGCCTTTCATAAGGATTATAATTCAATATGAAAACTACTTCGAATACATAGATAAATTATGTATTGAATTTATTTCCATTCGAAATAAAATAAGAAAATATTCCTAAAATAGAAGGTGTCATTAGATAGTAAAGAAAATAAAACAATTAATTGGCTGAAGAGAAATTAAAATTAATATGCTCTTAAAATTTAGGACAATGTTGAAGTACCGGGTGTACAAAAAGCTCTCGTACTCCAAATTTAAAGAATCATTTTTCATGATTTTTTTTTCAAGATTATTAAATTTTGCCATACGAGTAATGAAACCATGGACATGCTTGAAGCTTTTTTCGGCGATCGACTTATCTCAAAAAATCTTTGACCACCCACCTCGATCCCCTGATCTGACCACCCCGGACTTTTTTCTGTGAGGATTTTTAAAGGACAAAGTTTATGAAGGTGATCCTCAAACAATGGATGATTTGAAAATCGCAGTTACCCAAAGGATACAAGAAATCACTCCTAGCATGTTAAATCGCGTTTCCAAAAACATGCGCAAACGAGCTCAGCTTTGTCTCCAAGAAAGGGATGGACATTTTGAACATTTATTATAAATGTAAGCGCAGTATTTTTTTCTTAGTTTTGTTAAAAGTGCTTTTTATCATTGGCATAAAAATAATTCTTTTTAAACCTATTGTTTTTGTAAAATAAATTCACAAATCATCAGTACGGGAACTTTTTGGACACTCTGTATTTATTTATAAATATTTGAATCCGATGTTGTCAATTAAAAAATAAAAATTGATGTTTATCGAATATAAGGGAATCAGATAGAACAATAATATTTATGTGAAGTTTCATTATAGCCTCCAGAAATCCGCATGATAGTGAAATTATGTAAATTTATTGTCCCATTTGGAAAGAATGTTGCAATGAAGTCTACAGTTCATCATCAACCAAACACACACAAAGTGAATGACCTAATGATAAAAAATCCTAAAACGAGAATCATTAAATGACTTTATTATGTTTTATGCCATTTTTTTTCATTTGGGTGGATACTTGATTGCCATCTTTATTATATAGACCAGTGGTAGGCATTAAGTCGATCGCGATCAGCCGTTGAACCACCAAGATATTTTGAGCTGATCATCTTTACCAATTCCCCCGTAAGATACACTAATAGGTAGGGTAGGCTCCTCCCATCAATGACGAGGCGCACTACCGACGGGAAGGGTTGCACCATGACCGGTGATGATCATTAAGGCTCAACCACAGTTATCGTTAGCATACTGTTGCCGCGGTCGGGTTATTCAGCTTTATGATTTAAATCCGCGTGCCTTCGTGCCGGATCGGAAAGTCTAGTATGGCTTATTAAGACCCTAGACGAGAATACTAAAAGAAACCCCTTTGGCGATGTTGATATGGAAGATATAACGAAAAATATAATTTATATATATCTTCATCTTTAAAAAAAAACGATTTTTTTTCTTTTTCAAATTGAAAATTTTAAAAGCACATTTTTCAATATCTCAGAATATATTTTAAATATAATGGACGAAGAAAAACAATCTAATTAAAAAAAGTTACTCATCATTTAATATCATTCGTTGGCTCTACCTATTTTTGTGAATCTGCGTTTTAAAAAATGAATATACGTAATTAAGTAAGCATATTGTTGTCTTAATTATATTTATCTGAGATATCTTATGTTCATAATTAATCATAATTATGATTATAAAATATATCAATATATTTTATATATAAAATATATATTAGTCAATTATTAGGTGTTTTATAATACTGATCTCCTATTCATAATTAATTTGATCTCATTTTCAAAATTAATCTGATCTTATGTTCCTAATTAATCTGATCTTATATTCATATTCACAATTAATTTGATTTTATATTTATATTCATAATTAATCTGATCTTATATTCACATTCATACTTAATCTGATCTTATATTCACATTCATACTTAATTTGATCTTATGTTCATAATTAATCTGATCTTATGTTCATAATTAATCTGATCTTATATTCATATTCACAATTAATTTGATTTTATATTCATATTCATAATTAATCTGATCTTATATTCATAATGAATTCTGAATGGTAGCCACATCTCATAGACTACTACCCAAACTCCAGTGCAAGAATAGATATTAATAATTATGTATAGAGATATTCAAAACTTACGGACAGTATGCAGACAAAGTCTTCTTTTAACTATAATTAATAATAATTTTATAATTTTATATATAATAATTTAAATATATTATTTATAATATTATTATATAATTTTTATTATATATTATTTTATAATTTTATGTATAATAATTTTGTATATAAGATATATATTAGTCAATTATTAGTGATTTATAACACTGATCTCCTATTCATAACTAATTTGATTTTATATTCAAAATTAATCTGATCTTATGTTCATAATTAATCTGATCTTATATTCATATTCACAATTAATCTGATCATATATTTATATTCATAATTTATCTGATCTTCTATTCACATTCTTAATAATTTGATCTTATGTTCATAATTAATCTGATCTTATATTCAAATTCACAATTAATCTGATCTTATATTTATATTCATAATCAATCTGATCTTATATTCACATTCATAATTAATTTGATCTTATATTCGTAATTAATCTGATCTCATGTTCATAATTAATCTGATCTCATATTCATATTCATAATTAATTTGATCTTATATTCATAATGAATTCTGAATGGTAGCCCCATCTCATAGACTACCACCCAAATTCCAATGCAAGAATAGATATTAATAATTATGTATAGAGATATTCAAAACTGACGGACAGTAAGCAGGCAAAGTCTTCTTTTAACTATAATTAATAATAATAATGTTGTAATGAATATTGTTGACCACTCTTTTAGATAAGCACACCACTGAAAAAAATTAGAATTATCCTATACCCTAGAAAAATCTGGCCACTACTGATATAAACACATTTCGAAAATACGATTTTCTTCAGGCGACCTGAAACCCATACACAGCTCAAAATAGAACTCCGCTATTAGCCACCATTATTATGAAAGAATTGCGTTAATGACTCTTTGATCTGTTTAAAATAAGATAAGAATGATTTTCCAAAGCATTCCTGTTTAATTAAAGAGATTCCGTCACAGGATTATTACCGATCATCAAAGAGCTTCCAGGAAGATTACGTATCAATTGCGCAAACACGAACAATACATTACCTGTTTGCAGTGATGTAATGATACCCACATTCCAAAGAAGGGCCGGCGAAATTTGCTAACAAGTTTCTTGATACTTAAGTATGCGATAACCGACTAATAGCATTATCTACAAAACACTATATTTAGATTAAATCAAGGGTTTTAACTTCATGTGTTACGAAATTTCGGCATTAAAATTATTTCAGAATATATAATTCCAAATTCTTTTGTTTCTCTTAATTTACTCTAAAAATGATGCAACGCATTTTTGAATCTGCTTTGTGCGTCATTAATTTGGGTGAATAACGCCACTTGGCTTCAAACATATAGTTATTTAATCAGAATCGTAGCCGGCGTCTTGGAACAGAGGAATCGCGTCTTTCTCATAATCTGGGCGTCCCGGGTTCAAGTCTCTGTTTGGGCATGGTTGTTCTTCTGTGTACTATCTTCTTGTGTGAATGTGCCCCTGCAAAAAGGGGTTGCGCAAGCGAATGAGAGTGTGTCATCCTCATATGAGCTAGAAGTCAGGCTTCTGCCCGCATGTGCTCAGGGGTCTATACCTTCAGAAGCTATTGCCCCCCCCCTATTTCCATTGTAAGGCGGACACGAGGTCATCATCAGTATCGTATCTGACATTTAGTCAATCCACTAACCGTAGCGATCAGTATCGTAGCAGGATTCCTGTCACAGAGGGAACGCATTTTCATGGTGATCTAGGCGTCCCGGATTCTAGTCCCGGTTTGGGCATGGTTGTTCTTCAGTGTACTATCTTCGAGTTGTGTGAATGTGCCCCCTGTAAAAAGGGGCTGTGCAAGCGAATGAGTGTGTGTCATTCTCATATGAGCTAGAAGTCAGACTTCTGCCCGCATGTGCTCAGGCGTCTATACCTTCAGAAGCTACTGCACCCCCTCTATTTCCATTGTAAGGCAGATACGAGATCATCATCAGTATCGCGACTGGCATTTAGTTAACCCGCTAACTGTAGCTATTATATAAATTTAGGATTTTAGACATGGTATAAATACGTGTCATTATGTTTGTAATGGGGAGTCTCATGTCCTGTAATGACCGTCAACATATTAATAAATTGTTCGCGCCAAAATCCTGGCATAGTAGGGGTAGTGAGTTTCCCCGTTATCTGGGCGTGACGGGTTCGAGCCCTTCTGTGTCCTGTCTGTAAGGTGTATGAATGTGCCCCCCTGTAAAAGGAGGCTAAGTAAGTGAATGTGATAAGTGACTAGCTAAGTCGCATTTTTGACCCTAGTTGGCGCTACTTGAAAACAAGAAATGCTCATTTAGGCTTAAAAATCACTGATGCAGCAGTGAAGCTGATCCATGGCAAGCGCCATTAGGATCAACAGCAACACAAGCTGTTAACCGTAACTGTAAATATTTCAACATGTGTTTCATTTTCTTTTTCTTCTTCTTAATGAATTGTATTTGATTTAAACCTTTCATTTGTCGGACTCAATGAATGTTTGGAGACTTTTGTTTGTCATCATTCCACTGCATTAAAAGCAAACGGCTGATTTAATTATTTAAAAATCTCTAGTTTTTGTATTTATAGATATTTTCAACATCATATGCCAATGAAAATATATTTTAGAAAATTTAATTAAAGAATTATTTTTATTATTTCCCTTCAAAGGAGAATCGAAGATTCATATATCGATTTGTATTGTTATAAATAATTCTCGGGAGATTAAATAATTTTTACTTCAGAAGCATCTACGATTATTTTAAGTCTTTTCGAAACGACGTCGAAACGTTTCGAAAAACGTGTAGGAAGTTCTTTCTTCCATTCTTCCATTCCAACGAGAATATTATTTGTATTTTTTAATGTTATTATACGAATTATCTGTATTTCTGCAGACATTTAATATTGTAGTAATCGAAATTCAATTTTTATTTTATTTTTATATTCATAACATCAGATTTAAATATTTCAAAATAAACAATTCAACGTTACTCTAGATACAGGGTATCCAAAAAGTTCCCGAACTGATGATTTGTGAATTTTTTTTTACAATAACAATAGGTTTAAAAAGAATTATTTTTATGACAATGATAAAAAGCACTTTTAACATAACTAAGGGAAAAAATGCTGAACTTACATTTATAATAAATGTTCAAAATGTCCACCCCTTTCTTGGAGACAAAGCTGAGCTCGTTTGCGCATGTTTTTCGAAACGCGTTTTAACATGCTAGGAGTGATTTCTTGTATCCTTTGGGTAATTGCGATTTTCAAATAATCTATTGTTTGAGGATCACCTTCATAACTTTTGTCCTTTAAATATCCCCACAGCAAAAAGTCCGGGATGTTCAGATCAGCGGATCGAGGTGGCCAAAGATTTTTTGAGATAAGTCGATCGCCAAAAAAAGCTTCAAGCATGTCCATGGTTTCATTACTCGTATGGCAAAATTTAATATACTTGAAAAAAAATCATAAAAAATGATTTTTTAAATTTGTAGTACGGGAACTTTTTGGACACCCGGTATTAAGAATACTTTAAGTTTGCTTTTTCTTTAATTTTAATTCCTTGCTCTTACTCCAAAATTTAAATGAACTCGAATTAATGCAGAATATTATTTATTAAAATATTATCTATAAAAATCACGAATTAAACGATATTAAATCATGAAAAATTCAAAAAATTCTTTTGAGCCATTTTTTTATTTAAAAATTTAAAAATATATATCTATTAAACATGTAAATAATAGAGGAGAATGGTTCTGTATTTAAATTCTTTTAAAAGAAATAAAATATTTAAGAAAAACCTTTTTTAAAAAAAGAAGCTTGCCTCGATATTGTCCCAAGTATAATTATAAAATGTAAAAGAAAGACAATGTTTAATGTCAATTATGTTATATCAGAGAAGTATGCTAATTATTATTATGAACGATTGAAATGTAAAAATACAGAGAATGCGATAATGGTTCAGAAATCACTTTATTTAATTAAGGACCAATATTATAACGTTGGTCCCAATGTAATCCCAGTATAGACTTCAAAACAGAATATTTGCCCTTATTATGTATTAGTTGAAATTCCCCGTATTGATTAGGATTTAAATAATTTCACGCATAATATTTTAAAAGTAGAAACTACTTTTAAACAGAATATAATAAATAAAACTTCTTTCAGCATATATTATTGAAATAAAACCAGAGTTTTTATAAAATATTGACTGAGTTGTTAAATTTTTTACTATACGATGAAAATATTAATTTTCATATCTAATGTTTAAGATTTTAAAAATTCACAAATAATTCATAATTGTAAATGTTTACCAAAGTGTTTAGACAATATATATTATTTAACTTACTGCGTTTAGTTTAAACATTGTGAATTTCCGCATTAAAAAATTTAAATTTTAAAAGTTTAAAATATTTTCGTTTTAAAAGATATCTGCTTTTTCCTGAATTAATTTTTTATACATAAAAATGTTTTATTGTTCTTTTCATTTGAAATTTGATTTTTCAAAGAAAAAAATTTAAATATTTTATTGCATGGGAAATACGAATTTATGTTTATAATTTTTTACATTTCAAGAAGTCAAAATATTTATATTTGTAAATGATATCTAATATTTTCATCATCTCTATTCATGATAAAAATGCATGTGTGTGTGTTAGAAATCAGCGGGCTTTAAAGTTACCATAAATGGAACATATATATTTTGTAGAATGGAATTTTCTGCATGAAATTTTTTCAAAATGTAATTAGAATTTAAATTAATTAAAAATTAAATTGAATTTAAATTTTGAATACGATAATTTCTGAAAACATTACAACGCGAAAGTAATTTTTATATCATTTTAAAACTTAAAGAATATCATTTTGATATCGTTATAGTTATATTTTTAAATTAATTTTTAGAATATATTTTAAGTATATTTTTCACCAATATATTTCATTTAAAATAGCAATAATATATGATAGACAAGGGCATGTTACAATTGTATGTTAAAAATTAGCTTTTTAAATGTATTGCAATCAAACATGTTGACAAAAGCAGAAATTAAATCTTACAAATTTTCTTTCCACTGATTTAATAGTAGTTCTTATCTTTTAAATTGAATTTTAATTTATTTTAAATGAATTTAAAAGCAATTTTATTTCACTCTTGCAAAGAGACCTAAATCATTGCTAATATAAATATTTCATGTTGAATTTTAATTCTATTCTTGAAGAGGAAGTCAGAAATTTAATTATTTTGACAGAAAGAGTTGTTTCAGCTAAAGGTGTGCTTTTTAACAGAGTTTTTGAAATGTTATATTTGAAACTAATATTTAACTTCACAAGCAAAAAATGAAGAAATATTTTAAAAGTTTAAAATATTTTCGTTTTAAAAGATATCTGCTTTTTCCTGAATTAATTTTTTATATATACAAATATTTTATTGTTTTTTTCATTTGAAATTTGATTTTTCAAAGAAAAAAATTTCTTTGACTCAAAATAAAAAGCAATATTATATATTAACCCTTTCTAACCTTGCATGTTTTATAAAAATATTATGTAGTATATGTAAGATTTTAATACTGGACGATTCCCGTTTCTCTAATCATATTTTTATTAAATGTCTTCAAAAAGGATTTTATAATAATTAAAGTACAAACAATTTTTAATAAATGACTTCCAAACGCAAAAACAAACGGAATTTGAATTCTTGTTTTACTCAAACTTCAAATTGAAATAACAACAGTTCTCAACTTTTTAAAAATCAAGAATTGAGTTGTCCTAGCCATACATTGAGATTTGAATTGTTACAAAGTGTGTATTATGTATAAGTTGACATAACCAGCAATGAACTAGAATAAAATAATTTTACGTTTGATATTTTATAAGTAGAAACTACTTTTAAATAGAATATAATAAACGGAACTTTTTTCCACATATATGTATAGAAATAAAACCAGATGTTTATCATGTTTAAGCAATAACTGTTTAACGTAACAACTTATCTCTTACAAATTCATTTTGAAATTACAGCTTATACTTTTAAAAAAATGAGGAAAAATAAAGAAAATGCACAGGACATTGGAAAGAATGGTATAAAGTTTATATAAGTTATATGACTAAAAGTCGGCTTTCTGGCACAGAGATAGCGCGTCTTCCTAGTGTTCTGGGAGTTCCCGGTTCGAGTCCCGGTTAGGACATGGTTGTTTTTCTGTGTTCTATCTATGAGATGTGTGACTGTGGGCCCCTGTAAAAAGGGGCTGTGCAAGCAAATGTGGTGAGTGTGTATAGCTAAGTCGTACTCTTGGCCCTAATTGGCGCTACTTCAAAAAACAAGAGACGCTTCTTTCGGGTTAAATCTGCTACTGTATCAGCAGGGAGCTTGTCCATGGCAAGTGGCATAAGTAAGTCCTTACTCGTCCAAAACCGAAATATTCTCTTAAGATGGATCAAATCCCATGTTGGACATAGGGATAATGAAGAAGCTGATATCCTAGCGAAATCAGCAATCACTGATGGTGTATTGATGGAAGCTCCGAACCCCCGTGTCATCTTAGACATCAACTTCAAAAATTTTTTATAAGAAAATGGCAAATTCCTTGGAATAGTGGAAACACGGGGCGTTCTGTACATAAAATTATAAAAACAGTAAAATTGGAACCACTCTCTTGACTCGTGAAGAAATTTTGTTTGTTACTGGACTTATTCCATTCCTATCATTTCTCTACCGGTTTCATTGATCAGAAGATGACTATTGCTCTTGTGGGAAATTCAGCGATCCCATGCACTTTGCAACATCCTGCCCTTTTACGGTTTCATGGCACCTTCGAAAACCCTCGTCTTCGCTAGAAAGTCTTTGGTTTAAAAGAGTTCTTAATAATTCATCTTCCAAAAAAAGAATCATAAACATGATTAGATTTCTAATTGATCATGGAGAACTGTTACGACTCGATTAAGCTCATCAGTTTTTGAGTATCAATTAATATCACGCATTTTCATAATAAATCCTTTTAACCCTTCAAGTTACTAATTTTTTTTTAATTCCCTCATATTTTCATCCATACTGTACATTATGATATTCATTCATCCATTTTGTTGTACTCCAGACCTTCTTCACTCTAATTTTTATCACTTATTGTTATGTTATATGCCTATGCATTTTGTCTCTAATATGTTTCTTTCAAACATTGCAACAACAATTGTGTAATGTTTTTTTTGGGGGGGGTAATAAAGTCCACCTACATCTATACCAAATCGGAAAGGGACCATTTGAGCCCTTGAAACGGAAGTGTGGTGTGATGTTAAGTGTTAAGTGCTAACTAACAACAACATATGACTAAAAAAAATTGAAGACTAATATTTTGCTGAAAAAACCCATTAAGATTAAAATTTATAGAATATTTAACCGACAACTTTAGTAACAATTAAACCACCCCAACCAGATGATCGCCAAAGCCGACTAGTTGTTCATATTATCACCTGATGTGTCTTTCACGGCTATACAATCACCACGTACACCATTGCCACGTTTCCTGCCGCCTCGTATGAACCGAAACCTGAAATCCCCTCCCTCCCGCCGAATCGATCCGAAGGCAACCGACGGCGACCGAGAGATAAGGTCTCGTTAGTCGAGCCACAAGAAACCGAATCCTGGGGAAGATTATGGATGGTAGGAGCAATGCGTTGCTGTCACCGGCCAGCTCCAAATCACCGAACTATAAATCATCCGACGCTCTCTCGTTAACCGATGCTCCTCGTCTTTTAAAGTGGCCCACTTCCCTGGAAATGACTTGAGAAAAATTTAATCACTTTTCCAGGAGTGGAAGGATCGAAGAGTTTGAGGATAGATTTTCCTCCCGAGGGAGTTGGTTTTGTGGCTTTTCTTTGCGAATAAAGAGCAACTACATTGTTAGGGTTAGCAAAGCTACAGTTATCCGCCTTTTTGCTTCAAAGAATTGAGTTACTAAATGAGTTTAAGCCCTGTTATCTTTATTTGGTACTAGCTCTTACCCGCGACTTCGTACGCGTGGAAATTTTGATGTGTATTAGTGAGAAGTGACAGTCTAATATGTAATCGAAACCGCATGCGTGCTTAAATTTTCAACGCCAATTGGAGCAACGCAAAGACATGAATTTTGAGCGTCAGCTGGGGTAACGCAATGTATATGAGAAATTTTTTGTTTTATTTTCATTCAAAAACACTTCTGAAGGAATCAAAAGATCTATTAATTAACAATGTTTAATTTTAAATTCATCATAAACTACAAAAATAAACGGAATTGTTTGAAATAACCGTTACGTCTAACATCCTTAGCGTGGGGTGGGGAAATGTTATGTTATTAAAACCATAAGGGTACTTTTCCGTTTGTCGGGCGCAAACGAACAATCGGCAAAAAAATTTGAGAAAATTTGGTGGAATTCTAAATTATTTGCTAACGGAAATATACCACTTTAAGCATATATAAAAAATATATAGCTAACACAAATACAATTTAATTACAAAAACACACAGTGGAACTATTTTAATATCTAGTCATTTTCGCCAAAAATAAATAGTTTGCCACCAAATTTTAGCGAAATGGCATTTACAGTCACAAGGTTTCGATGCCCGTTGCAGCAAATTAACAGAAAAGAGAAAAAATATCAATAAATGCAGTAATACGGAATGCACTATAAAATGTAATCGAAAATGATGAAAATAGGCAAAAGAAATAAGTACAGCAAGAAAAAAAATCCAAGAGAAATGAATAGGAAATAACGAATTATATTAACACAAGAACCGCATAAGAAAAAATTTAATAAACATTCCTTCAGAATAGTAAGATAATATTAAAAGAACACCGGAAATAGAAAAATAAAAACAAACGATTCAAAAAGTTCAGGCAGATGTTTTCAGATTTTTTTATTTTTTATTTTTGAGCGGAAAAGTTAGTTTTTAATTAATAAAAAATTAACCACTCAAGTAACTGGAATAAAAATTACCCTTTGTTCTTCTGTAGACTATAATCTATCCGTGCGCTAAATTTCATCCAATTTCCTTCAGCCATTCTGCCATGATTGAACCCCATCATCCATCCGTCCATCAATCCAAACTTCCACATTTATAATAGTAGTGTAGATGTGGAATTTTGATATTTCACCCTCTTTTGTTTTTTTTTTATAATTGTCATAAGAATATGAGAAGATTAAAAAGTGCTATTTCTCACTATGGTGTTATTTTTAAAGAATATAGTTGTAAAATAAAGTTTGTTATGAACATAAATCAATTTTTTTTCCTCGAAAAATTCAAACTCAAGATTTTAGCGAAGCTTCACACTATAGACCCAACTAAATTTTAAAATACATATTTGGAAAATGTCCCTCTGTCTGCTTGCATGTAACAAAAGTAATTACAAAACGCTGAAATTTTGTAAACTGTCATTATACAAATTTGTAAATTTCCATCAATTTCTGAACAAAATCAGCTCAGTAGAAGTCAGTCCTTCCGATCGTTCGAATATAAGTTATGACTTACTAAGGAACGTTGACAGCTACATAGATGAAATTTTGGACAAAGATAGTGATAGTGCAAGTGTCAATTAAATTTCGAATTGAATCCAACCGTTTGTCTGTCTGTACTTTCAGAAATATATCGAATGACTCAAGCCGAATAACTCAAATATATCCAATTGGGTAT
>JAOUZG010035803.1:1550294-1561556 GCA_026289955.1 Argiope argentata
ACATTTTTCTCTTTTCAATAAAATAAACAAAAATGAAGACTATTTAAAAATTAAGAATATTGAACGCAAAAATATTTCATATCTATTGAATCCTAGATTTCAATTCCAAAAGAAAAAATATATATAAGTATTGAATATTATGGAGCATTATCCTCTGATATTTAATTTCGAATTTATTAACTAGACGGTTCTGGAAATATTTGCAACTTTATCTCAGTTTCTAGTTATATTTTTGATAACTTTAATATTTAGAATATTCTTCGAGATTTCTATATTAGTATTAACCCCTTAACTGTTTTGCTCGCATGCCGTACATGCATGGATTCACCGAATTTTGATATCTAGCCCCAGTTTTGATATCTACACCTATCTAACCCCAGTTTCTAAGTTCCATCAATAGTAAACAAAAAAAAACCCAATTACAACAACTAAATTCAATTGTAAATGACTTCGAATACGTAGATAAGTCAAGTATTCGATGGATTTCCATTTGAATAAAAATAAGAAAATATTCCTTAAATAGAAGGTGTCGTCTTATTAGATAGTAAAGAAAATAAAACTTTTAAATGGTTAATTGCTGTTTTTCAGCTTTTTATCAAGCAATGCAATCGCTTTCTGGTTTTTTACTTTTACCGCTAGCATCAAGCGTTATTTGATCAATTCAAATGATATATTTTAAATGACGATTTAAATACATCTGTCAGATTTGTTATTGTTGTTGTTACTTATGGCACTTGCCACGGATAAGCCCCCCCCCCCCGCTGATACAGCAGCAGATTTTAAGCCGAAAGAAGCGTCTCTTGTTTTTGACGTCGCAACAACTAGGGGCAAGAGTACGACTTAGATACACACTCACCACATTTGCGTGCACAGCCTCTTTTTACAGGGGGGCACAGTCACACATCGCAAAGATAACACACAGAAGAAAAACCATGCCCGAAACCAGGACTTCCAGAACACGAGGAAGATGAGTTATGTCTGTGCTAGAAAGCCGGCTCTATCAGATTTTCATGCAAATAGTGCTAAGCATGGTTTATCAAGTGAAATACTGAATCTTTTATCTACATTCTTAACAGACCAAGTTATAAAACAAAGTTTTCATGGAAATAGTAAGTTCTTACTCTGTTACGATAAATTTGAGTGTCTTCTTCTACGAAAGGTGAAAATTAAGGTAGAGAAATTAATAGGTATAAAATATTTTTATTCAATAATCTTAATTGCTGAACAATCTTTTCGATAAAATCGATTGAGTTTAGTTTCTAAATATTCTTTGGAAATTAATATGGATTTTTATATTTGCATAATACGCGTTTTAATGCTGTATTACATACTTAAATGCTTATATTTTTAACGCTGTATTTTATTTTTAATTGCTCTGTAATATATTTTTCTCAGATTATGAATTTCGGTAGAAATTTTCGTAATGAAAAACTTCACAAATTGATATCTAATGTACATTTTTTTTTCAAATTTAGTTATATATATTTTAATATAATCTGTGAGTTCTGTACTGTCATTTCATTAAAAAAATATCTATAATCGTTTGAATGCTTTACGACGCTAAAAACATTTGAAACAGCGTGTTATTTATCATTAACAATCTTAATATTAAATCATAAGACTGTTTGCTAGTACAGAACAGGAACCGAGCAATCGATTTCTGAAATATAGATTGAACAGTGAAGTATAGGTACTTATGAAAATTTAGACTGACAGACGACCAATACTTGGATTAACCTACATCAACACTTTAATCGGTAAGTCTATATACCAAATTTAACTAATCCAGCTTTCTTTGATTTTATTTATTTAGTTATTTCATATTAGGTCATCCGGAAGGATAATTGTTTTTATAATGGATCTCATACAAAATGTGATAGAAACGTAAATATTGGAATTAGAGACCCTATACCAAATTTAATCCATCTAGCTCAAAGTACGCTTTCTAATGATCGTTTTTTCTAATAATATCAACAAAAAGGTAATTGTAGATTTTAGGGGGATCCAAATATGGAAACGCGTTAAAATTTTATTCTTTTTAGCGATTACATTATTTTCTTTATATACTTCTCACACGAGATAGCAAAAATTACCAAGGAAAACCAGTGATAGTAGCAATTAATATTGTTATTATTGTAAACTAGCCGCCTTTGGCGACCAATCGGCTCACCAGTATTAATGCTCGCTAAAATTTTCATATAATATTTTATGTAGCTGTGTCTTATAACAGGTTTTTCACCAAAATACTTTTAAACCAAATAAATTTTGATAATCATATAATTCATTCATAGTATTATTTTTATCAAATGTTCTGTTCATTGTTCTACTCATCTTTCTCTTTCTATCCGAGCAATGATTATCCCGGAATTGATATTTTACTTAAATGGTGGAGGGAAAAGCCTAAAATTCTACGTTTTTATAGAATAATGAGATTCAAATTTTTATAAATGTAAACACACTAAACACTTAAAGACACAATTGGTTTTCAAGAGATGCGAAAGTTTAAAAACAGCTTGGAAAATGTCGCGCACAGAGGAAATAATGGTGACACACTTTTCTTTTCTTTCTTTTTTTTTCTTCCCTGCCCGGACTTTATTTTTAGCAGGCATAAATTAAATATCCATACAGACTAATAAAAAAAGCAACTATTTTCTTTCTTTTTTAAACATGTCGTTATCTATAAATGAAAACCAACTGACTTCACAAATTTCTTTTTAAACAAATCATAATTTATTACTTCCTGCTATCTTACTCCGTTGGTGTGGGGGAAGGAAATGATGATTTTTGGCGGGAAAGTAAGAAAAGTGTCGTTTTAACTATTTTCCTCGCAGTTTTTTAATTTTTTCTCTCCATAAGAACCACTCCCGTGTCTTAACGAAAATATTTTTAAAAAAATTAGCCGAATTGGTCCAGCCGTTCTCCAGTTTTGCGTTTAGCAACGCATTTCGAGAACCATATTTATTATTATAAAATGGTTCAAATATTCTTAAGAAAAAATCTCAGTAAAAAGAAATTTCCTGTAAGCATATCTAGCCCATAACTTTGGAA
Source organism: Argiope argentata (assembly GCA_026289955.1). NCBI lineage: Eukaryota > Metazoa > Arthropoda > Arachnida > Araneae > Araneidae > Argiope > Argiope argentata. The sequence goes on from JAOUZG010035803.1 coordinate 1,553,343, forward strand.
ACAAGAAAAGACGCTATGAAATAAAGAAAGCTTTCGAAAATAAAAAGAAACATTTTGAATGAGTGAAACTAATGCAATGCACCGTGATTGTTCGCTTTTCACTACTGGGAAAAGTATGGGTTGAAAAGTCAACTTGTGAGGGAGTTGCAACGGTGTCTATCCCAGCATTGGCTATTGCAGTAATTTTAGGAGTCCGCTGATATATAAGGTATAATATATATATTCATTTCATGTGTAAAAACAGAACAAGTTTATAACAGTACAATTAACAAGTGCATTCAGTTCATACAAGTACAATAAAAGGTACAAGTGAATTTCTTGGAGATTTTGGACAACTTTTTAAAAAGAATATAAATTAAGGCCTGTAAAATAAGATCTTTAAAAAAATATTTTTGATATATTTTAATGCAATGAGGGATATATCTTAATAATTTGATATATTTTAAGGCGATTTATAGAACAAGAGGAGATATTCATATTTTTATAAGATTTTGCTGAATTCAAATCTTTAGTTGGATGGAAAAGTTTAGCCTGCTAGTAAGAATATATCAAGTTTGCCGCCGTTCTCGGATAGGGGGAGTGCGTCTTCCCAGCTATCTGGCCGTCCCAGTTTCGATTCCCGGTTTGGACATGGTTGTTCTTCTGTGTTCTGACTGTAACGTGTATGTATGTCCCCCCCCAATGTAAAGGGGCTGTGCAAGCGAATGTGATGAGTGAGTAGCAAAAGTTGTATTCTTGGCCCTAGTTGGCGCTACTGCAAAAATGAGGCGCTTCTTTCGGCTTAATCTCACTGAATGTCTCAATGAGCTTGTCATACTAAACAACGGCAACAACATAAATCAAGTTTGATGGCAGTTTTTTTAAATAACGCAAATTTTAAGTAACATCCTCGAAAGCTTCACGCTTGGGTAACGTTAAGGCATTAAGCGTATGAACTAGTAATTTAATATAATGTAAATGTATATTATTTAATATAATGTAAATTTATAATGTTTAATATAATTTATCTTATCTGATGTAAATAATGAGATTTTGTCACTAGTTAGATTTTTATTATTTTTTTACGCAATCTGAAAATAAATATCGTTTTTTGCCTATTATAAATGGAAAAAGGAAATACCTGGAAATCTCTATATCTAACTTTTTAGTACTTTAATGTATTTCATTTATGTATGAGGGACTCTAAAAAAGGTAATTTCATCTCAGTTTTATAACTGTGATAAACTTTTGAAATTTTATAACAATATTTTTTAGCAATTAGAAAGACGATATTCGTTTCATACTTATTTTTATCAATACTTCTAATCAATAAATTTGAGTTAGTAAACCTCAATCAAATGTCGAAACATAAAAAGAAACTTTTGAAAAACAAAAAGAGCCCTTACCCTTTTCCTCTCCTGAAAAAAAAAAAGAATTAGTCCGCACATATATCTCATCGTTAGCTGAAGAAGAAAGAAGAAAAGCAACAGGGAAAGCTTTACGAAACAAAAATGAAACAATTCCAAAACAAAAAGCGACATTCGGGGAAGAAAAAATGCTGAAGACTGTAAGAGCAACCCGATGCGACAGGGTTCGTACAACTCTTTTTTCTGTGCTAAGAAAGGACCAGTTAAAATATCACAGCTGCACAAAGGAACTTCAATAGAGTTCTCTTTCTTTATCAGGTATTGCAGTAATTTTTAAAATGGAAGAATTTAAGGAAGTAAAGAAAATTTTGGGGTAAATAGTAAATTCAATGGCTTCCAATAAATTTATTTATTTTACTAGATAAGGACTTAAAATCAAAGTTGTAAGATATTCTATACATATTTAAAAGCAAATAATCAACAATTATAGAGCAACAGAGTAATTTTTTTGAAAAAAAAAGTTTTTGTGCCTTATAATTTTAAATCCATTTAAAGTTTTCTATTAAAAGATAATGCAAATTTACATTTTTTTTCTCTTTTTCTTTGATGGCTGGAATTTTTATCTGATTTTTATATCGGTGTTCTGTTACAAATATGAAAATGTTTTTACCTATTAACTCTATGGCTTTTTTTGCCTATGAACGTAAGACGTTTTGCTTCCTTTCTTTGTAGGCGACTACTTTCAAAGAATTATTAAATAAAAATTCCTACGGCAATATGGCTTTCATTTCACTCTTATCGTAGGAATTCTAGATTTTTGCATACCCCTTTTGTTCTAATAGTAAAATATTTAAATTAAAAAAGCATCCCTTGAACAGAAGAATCTTGTTAAAAAGGGACAAAATATTAATGTATTTGTTTACATAGATAATTTTATGATAAATAAAAACAATGTATTCCAATATGCGAAATCGGCTACCAACCTTTTAAACGATCCTGTTCCTTTTAATGACATCAAGAGAGATATATAAAAAAACATTCTAAATTTGAAATTACAATTAGAATGGGATAGTAAAGAGGAAAAAAAACTTCAGCCTGTCAAATATTCCATTGAATTTCGGCCCAGGTTACTCATTAAAAAATTTGATACAAATATCAATCGTTTAAGAATTGGCCATACTAGATTTGCACATAAGTATTCGTTTTGGGGGGATCTCGCCCCTCGATGCACAATATACCAATTTCTTTTAAAACTTCGGCACATTCTTATAGAGCGCCTACGTTTTAATTATCAACAAATTTGATGTTTTAATTCTCCTCACTTTGTTTTAAAGGGCATTCTTTATAAAGTGCCTCATCCTCAACTTTTTACCTTTTTAAAAATGACTGATTTTTTTAACCTTATATAAGAACATTTTATTCTCTTTTAAAGTTTCAAATCTGTGCAAAAGTTTATTTTTTAAAAAAATCTAGAATAAAATATTTGTGTTATTTAGTAGAGGTTTCGATTAACATCTTAAACTGTAAACATGCACCTTCTAATGAACCTTGTGTCACAATATATTTTAAGGTTGGCCCTGCATAATCAGAAATGGTTTCAGCGCCAGTTAACTCAACCAAACTCCAACTCCATTGGATAAATTAAAATTTACAAATTTCATAGTATAATTTTCTGTGGGCATAAAATGGGTTGATTTAAGTATTTTCTTTGTCAGAAAAGAAATCGTAAGAAAAACATTACTTCTTCTGTTTATGACATAATACGAGGGCTATCCAGAAAGTAGATTACGTTTTGGAATAAAAAAATAAACAAAGTATAGGAAACAAATTTTATTATATACAGATGAAAGCCGCACTCAAATACTACTTTTCTACATGGTCACCATTCAAATTAAGGCATTTATCGTAGCGATGTACGAGCTTGGAAATTCCTTCGTCGAAAAATTCGGCCGCCTGCGCCTTCAACTACTTCGTTACCTCTTCTTGCAGCTGTGCGTCGTCATAAAAACTTCGTGAAATTTGTGGAAAACTCAAAGAAAGCTCCGTTATTGTGAACTTTCGATTTTCACGGACTTTTTCGACAAGTTCGGCAGTCACTATGCTGGGTCTCCCACTTCGATCTTCGTCGTGAACATTGGTTCGGCCATTTTTAAATCTTATGACCCACTCCACCTTCAGTGATAATGTTGTCCCCATACACTTCACAAAGCTGCCGATAGATTTCTATCGGTTTACAGTGTTTTGCAGTCAGAAACCTTATTACTGCACGCACCTCGCGGGATTCTCAATTAACGCAGACATTTCAAACCATCCCAGTATCTGAACGGAGCACAGCACGAACCTCTCACTAGCACGGCTAGATGCCGACTGAGCTGCGCAACGCTCTGACCCCAAGATGGCCGCGCTAGCCCTGCCCCTAGCGGACACAGACGAAAACGCAATCTACTTTCTGGATAGCCCTCGTAGATTGATTTAACCAATGACTTTTTAATTGATTTTTTTTAAAAAAAAGTGTTTTAAAAAAGGATATTGCTCGAGAAATTTTACTCGGGGTGGGATTCATGTATTCTGCTTTCCCTGTATATGAAGCCAAAGCGAACGAAAAAGCCTCATGACAATTTTTTGTTAATAGAGCTGTTTATTTTCAAATACAGGCCAAGATAGAGCTCGGAATAAGTTGAGAAAAAAAATAAAGATAAGATTTTATGAATACCTCCAAATCAGGAAGCTCATAAACGATCCTCATTCCCCAGATCCAGAAATAGGACATAGTGAAAAGCGTGGATTTCAGTTGCTCTTTCTATAAAGAGCTTTCTGAGCAACCACAGAGATAAAGATTGCATGGATTAAATTAACAGCTTCAAAGAACATGATTGTAATATGAGTATAATGGATCATTATTCTTACAGTAATTTAGGTCGTTTTCCTGAAAATCTTGGCTTTCCTTATGAAGAACAAGGAGAACGGTTTCACAAGACAAAGATATTGGAATACCGATGTTAGGGTAGACTTGATATTCTTATATAATCTGTTTAGAAACTTTATAAGCAAAGTTCACACAAGAATATTAAAAACAATGAAACAAACAATTTTTGCATTTGTTTTTATTTGATTCTTCTGATTCCTTATATTTAAATAGGTTATCGTATATTTTTAGAAATGTTGGCACGTATTACCTAAATTAATTAAAAGGTTTAACAAAATTTAATAAAGAAAATAATTTTAATAAGTTAAGTAATATTTTCAATACAATAAGAAGGAATAATGGGAATATTTGAAAGCATGAAATATCTATTAAAAATTAGGCAGATTACTACGGAGCTATGAGAAGAAAATGATTGAGATAAACAAAGGCCTTTGAGAAACACCAAATAGAAAAAAGCTTTTAAAATGAAAATAAAATAACTATTTGTTTTATTTGCTTCTTTTCATGTCTAATTTTTAAATGAATTACTGTGAATTTACAGGAATTTCCTGTTTTTTAAAAATGATTATATTCTCTACATAATATTTTAAGGAAACTAACTTTTTATTGAATATTTATAACTTAAGTACAATTTAATGTGCTAAAGTAAATACTATAACCATTATAGATTAAAATCAAGATCTAATAAAAGAAAACTGAAGTCATATTTATTACGTTTCAGTATTATCAATATTGATGTTCTAATCAATATCAGGCAACAAAATATGATATTGGGCTTGGTATATCTACATATCTATAATCATTATATCTGTATATCTGTATCATTATATATACATCTATATCTATAGATTTGTATCTGTATCCATATACGTGTATATGTATTTAAACACAATTCTAACATAAGTAGTTCAGAAATAATTCTTATAATATTTTGTCAAAAAGCAGCTTAAAAGTATAAGAAATTCTCTATTTGTTGAAGTTAAAGTGTTAGAATTAAATTAATTGTTAATTGTTAACTATAAGTGAAAGCGATTCAGACAGCGTCATTAAACGATTTTACAGCAGCACTTAATTGAATATTTCACTAGTTAATGAAGATGCATAATATTGTTAAATAAAATTTTCTTAACAGATCACCTAACAATCAATTACTTCAAAAGTGGAAATATGTAAAAGAAATCAAGAATAAACATCCAACAAAATATTATCATATGTAATAAAAAAAAATCTGATAAGCGCCTTCAAATGGATAATGAATAATCTATACGATTACCTATTGAAATTAATGACTATAACTTTTTTGGAGACGATGAATAACGAAGAATTTCCACGATGACACCGTATAATTTTTCGCATGAATTAGAAAGACTTTATAAACATCAAGCAAACTTAAATTAATTTGGAATTTAAAATATGTGCACAATTATTACCAGATTCGTCTAAAAACATGTACAAAAAATAAAATAAAAAACTGCCAAGCACCACTTGCTCGTGCCAGTTAAATTATATTTTTATTCATTTTAATTGTTTCGTTGAATGAGTCACTTTAGTATTGCAAAGGATCAAAAAACAACTTTGTCTCGCATTGATTGTTTAAAATGATATCGCATTTCCTATTTATTTCATTTTATGTAATCACGTGCTCAAAATGACATTTTTCTAGGTTTTATTCGCTGTAGTCATTAACTCATTTTTTTTATCATAGCTGATGTAAACGCAGTGGCAACGCGTTATTAAAAGCAGACTTTTTTTCAGATGCTCGTGCAGATAATAAAATTTTTATTTTTCGCACACGGATTTTCATGGACGCCATAAACCTCATCCCAAAAACAACATCATGTTCTGACATGATAATAACAATCCGCTTGACACGAAAAAGAAAGTAGTTAGATACAATCATTTGTAGAAAGTCACCACAGTTTTTTATTTTCTAAGCAAGGTTTTTACACTATTTTAAAATTCTAGCAATTTTTTATATAAATATTTTTCTGATCAGTGCAGTTTAATTTTTAATAAATTTTTAAATATAATTCACAATTACAATAGTTAATTTTTAATTTTAAAATTCAAATACATACGTGCTTTTGCTAATTAAATTAAATTAAAATAGATATGAAGAAGTTTCGGTTAGAAAATCTATCAGGAAAGAAAGAAAAAGAAATTGCTCCTCAAGGGGATGGGAACGTTTTACTTCTAGAAGAAATTTCAGACAAGAAAACCAGTTTTACAGATAAGTAACTTTTTGTTTCGAACGAAATAAAGGCAATGAAATCATAGTTTCAAAATGCTACTTAGTAAAAAGATTCCATTATCTCTTGCAACGGAACGTGTCTGTGCAAAGAAACAATATTTACAAGATGTGATTTCACAGACAAAAAAAACTTTGGAATTTTCACTTACGAACGATTCTGATGAGAAACAAACATTAGATTGAAAAGTTTTCCATTTCACTAACAGATAGTAATATAAATTTATTTTATTTCCTTTCACGAGTTTTGTTTCTTTCTAAAACAAGATTGTCTGCAGAGAAAATTCATTTCGCTGCAAATTTAATTCGCTATTCATTTCCTTTAAATGGAGGGGGAGACTTTTTGTAGGCAATTTATGTGATTGAAAATCCTGTTTGAATAGTGTTTCATACTTAGGAAACAGGAAAACTAATTAGTTCATAGTTTGAGAATGTTTGCAAATAAATAGACTGATATATATCAAAAATTGCCGAAGAAAATATCATATATCGAAAATGAAATTTTAATATTAAAAGGAAATCTAACAAATAATATTTATTCCATATCGCCAAATCCCCAATCATAGTTTGATTGTTAAAATTGACGAATTAGTATCCATTGTCGATATGAATGTGTACCGAGAGGATTTCAGTAAAATAATCACTCAAGCTGGTTACTTCAATTGTAGACGGAAATGCATATTTTATTTTCACTATTTTCAGATTATAAGGGAAAAAAAGATTGAATGGAAATCTGCTATGCATATTTGAATGAATCACATCAGAATATCATTTCTTGAACGGCCAAGCGCCACGTGCTCGTGCAAGTTAAAGGATGTTTTTATTCATTTCAATTGTTTCATTGAATGAGTCACTTTAGTATTGAAAGCGATCAAAAAAATTTATCTCACATTTATTGTTTTAAAAAAACATCCCACTTCCTATATATTTCATTTCATATAATCGCTTCCTCAACATGACATTTTTCTAGGTTTTATTTCCTGTAGTCATAGACTCCTTTTTTTTATCATAGCTGTTGTAAATGCAATGGCAACGCGTTATTAAAAGCAGATTTTTTTTTTGAGGCTCTCGTTCAGATAATAAAATTTTTATTTTTCGCCTATGGATTTTTGTTGACACCAAAACTCTCATCCAAAAAACAACACCATGTTTTGACATGATAAAAAGAAAGTTTTTAAATTAGTCCAAGTAATAAATTTATATTTTATGACTGGGAAATTGCCTATTCATCATATGAACTCTGTAGGAAATATATCGAATGTATAATAAATTATATTTCAACATTCCTTTGTTCTGTATAATCTTTTATGATTCATTTCGCATATAAGGTTAAATTAATTACAAGATGAATATTCAATTATATGTATATCAGATAGCCATAAGTAATAATCTGAAACTATCAGGTAGTGTCTAAATGGAAATGAATCTAACAAAAATTAACCAATAAACTTAACATAAAATTCTGAAAAAAATAAACATTTGCATTGCCTAAGGACAACTCAATTGAACAAAAGTTCACAGTTTCTCATCAGAAATCGAACTGTTGTAAAAAAGAAGCGGTATAAACAAAAGAAAAAATCATACTAACAATAAAAAAGGTGATTTATTCCAAAGTAAAAAGGAGAATTGCTTCCCTAAGAATATAGCTTCGTCGCCGTTCTCAATTCTATTTCAATTCGGCGCAGTTGAAATAT
>JAOUZG010035803.1:1571918-1591340 GCA_026289955.1 Argiope argentata
TTACAGTTTTCCCTGGTTCCCAGGCAATACGATCCTTCAAGTCATTACAGTTTTCCCTGATTCCCAGGCAATACGATCCTTCACGTCTTTACAGCCTTCCTGGGTTCCCATGAATACCACCCTTCACGTCTTTACATCATGCATCATATTCACTTGCACAGCCTCCTTTTTCACCTTTTTAGAGGAGTGGGGACACAATCCCACATCTCACAGATAGAACGGTTGAAGCAGTGATTTAAGCTTACTCAGCGTCTTTTGTTTTGTAGTAGCGTCAACTACGGCCAAGAGTCCACTCATCTCATGCGCGTACACAGCCCCTTTTTACAGGGGAGCACATTCACTCACCTCACAGAAGAGCAAGCATGCTCGAACCGAGACTCGAAACCAGGAAGCTCAGGTCATGGGGAAAACACTCTAGCCCTGTTCCAGAAAGTTGGTTTTAAAACTCTAAAAGATATTAATAAGATGTAGCAGTTTTTCTGATTTTTCAGGACACAGTGTATCGGTTTTTTTATGTTTAAAGCGTAATAGTGAAGAAAAGTATTAATTTATTAGATTAAAAGTTTGTTAAAAATCTATAATTTTGATGTCAAAACCCAAAAACAATTTTATAGTGACTTGCCTTTTTGAGTGATTGTTTCCATTTGCATACTGATGGATAGATATATAATTGGATACTATTCAAAACATCCAAAGTCTTATCAGATAGCCGCAGTGCACTTCAACATCTTAAAAATCGATTAAATGCCGGAGACCGTACTAGTATTTCGATACACAATAAGCTCAAGACCCTCTCTCAACATCATCAAATACATCTTAACTGGTTGCCATCACATGTTGATATTCACGGCAACGAAATGGCTGATAAACTGGCTAAAGTGGGTTGCTTTCAAAATACCCCAACTTCTACCAAGCTGACCTATCAGGAGCTTTTCTCCGTCAAAAAATCTGCTATTACAAAAGACTGGATGGTTCCTCCATCAAGTAACTGGTACAAGGGGCCCAACCCAGGTTTCTTTCTTTCCATCTCAGGAGATAGGTCATCCCATACTTGCATTTCGCGACTTCCCAGCGGACACTTAAAATGTCTTCAATTCTCTGGGCGAAAGAAATCCTTTCCCCTTTGTCCTAAATGTCAACACTTCCAGGCCACTCCTTCTCACATCCTTGAGTGCCTTGACCTCAGTGTAGGGGATATTTATTCATCTCCTTGGACAGTCATCGACCATCTCAGAATCAACGGTTTATTTGATCTGGTCTGACTCCGTCAGGCCCTGATGGTCATAAGAAGAAGAAGAAGAAGAACATCCAAAGTCTGAATTTCAACTATAATTTTCATGAATATATTAATTCCAAAAATAATTTTTTTTCTGTTTCTGTGTTTCTAGAATACGTAAACTCATAAAAAATCGATTATTAAAAATCGATCGATTATTATTCAAATTTGAAAGAAAAAAAAATAAAATAAATGGCTTAAACCTAACCCTGCCACTTTAATAAGAACAAATTTAAATAGAATAACACCCGAACTAAAATCGAAAATAAATAATTTCTCAATCAAGTAAAGACCCATTCACGCGTCGTCTTGTCAATTAAGTCTTCTAAACAGTGATATTTTATTACCATGCTTTCCAGAGATTACCTGATATAATAGTGATTGGCTGTACGTTAAATCTTCAATTAAGTTAAGTATCTCTATTCTAAAGTGTTTCGTTACTTAAGCAATTGTTACAAATTCGAAATCAGTGGGGCTGAAAGGACATGGGCTTCTGCTTCCTCGAATTCCAAGAGATGCAATTTCCTGTAAAGGAAATTAAATTCCCTCCGGTAGATTTTCTATTAGATCAATCTTTTGTTCATGCGCCCACACTCAACAAATGTAATCTGGGAAATTTCTTCCAAACTGTCCCCGAAGTGTTTCGCCATGCGCAGTTTGAATAATGTGACCTTACTTAATTATATCGATTCGTTTGATTCAGTTTTAATCGTGTTAAAATATTTTAAATGTTATTTTGAGTTGATGAAAATACTATGAGTTTTTTTTAATTCATCGACTCAATAAATTCGTACTTAATATACATACATATTTTATTTGAACAGAAGAGTTTTATTCAATTTATAATACTGAATAGAAATAGTTTCTCAGAAACTTAACACATATCGTCAGGAATGGGCAAACCATAGCATAAAAGGAAATTGTTTAAGGTAACCAGGGACCTTTCAAATGATCTTTATGTAATTTTCAACTTAGCAATTTGAAATTTTACAGGCATTTAGAGTAACACTATAGGAGATGACACACAAAATTGTAAAGCATTATGTTAATTTATTTATGTGTTAGGGGAGTTAATATAATCTAATATTAGAGTAAATAACGTTAATGAAAAATGTTACATTCGCTCTAAATTTGTTCGAAAACACTCCAATTTTTATTATTACTTACTCTATCCCTTTTGAAACAAAAGTTGGGATTAATCTGGAAGTTTGAGTCGAAAATATCAAAATTAACTAATGTAATAACTCAAAACTACTTAAACTAAAAAAAAGTTAGTGTTACATTATTATATTGATTAATTTTGATATTTTATACTTAAACTGCAAAATTAATCCCAGTTTTTGTTTCAAAAGGGTCAGAGTATGCAATAACAAAAAATGGAGTGCTTTCGGATATAATTGGAGAGCACAGAACATTTTTCATTGACGTTATTTAGCGCTAATATTATATTATGTTACCCCCCCCCCCCCGAAATAAATAAATTAACATAATGCTTTACATTTTTGTGTGTCATCTTCTATAGTGTTTCTCTTAATGCCTGTAAAACTCCAAATTACTAAGGTAAAACTTGCAAAAAGTTATTTTAAAGGTCCCTGGTTGCCTTAACAGTTTTGCTACTTTTTTTCAAATCCTCTTCTAAACATTTATGTACAATCAATCTCAAATTTTTGTGTCACATAAATTCTTAGAAATGAGCTTAATTTAAAATTCGCATTTGTGGAATAAAAATATTACATTTTTCTTGAGAAAGAAAGTTTCAGCATTTAGTTATTCTATTAACAGTGAGTTTGAAACACGGCATTTAATGACAGTATTTAACATAATTATTTCTTATCTTCAATGGAAATTATTAATACTTAAATAATTATCCAGCACGGTGGATTACAAATATTCGCCAGATTTGTGGAATCATATGAAATAATTCATCTATGAAAAGAAGGTGAGAGATCTCTAGGCTTGAAAAATGATGTATTTTATTTATTTTCAGTCGCTAAAGGAGAACATTTGATTCTTGAATTTTTTTTAATAAAATTTTATTATAGAAACGTTTTAACATTGTAAATTCTCACTTTAAAAACATTATGAATTAAATTATTTTCTACTTATTCTTTTCAATATAGAATGTTTTGTAATTCATCTCAAAAGTTATTTCATTTCAAAATTGTATACGAATTTTAGATCGCATTGTATATTCCCTTAGGAAAGTCATTACGACTTTACGTAGCAAAAACCAGTTCGTGTTAAAGATTGTAGGTATGATATTATTTTTCTTGCTTTCCAATTCATTTTTTTTTTGTTCATTAACTCATATGCAGTGAGTTTCTAAAATATCTGAAAAATCTAAAACCAAATTAAGGGGACCACTATATTGAGATTTTAAACAGAAATAGTATACTAAAATGGCACATGTAGGTTCAAACATTTAAAGAAGAAGTCATTCATATTTCCAAAAGCAACGTGATTTTTTGGCAACTATATTCATCGGCATATATGGGGATTTTGTAGATCATTCACTTGTTTTTCTCTTATGAGAAAATACCTGTGTATACTAAGTCTGCTGATCTTGCTGATCTATCTTTTTCAATCTTAGAAGAGTCTTTTTTTATCATCTAAGTGATTTCTGATATTCTTGCATGCGTATATTTCAAATAAAAATGCCTATCTGGATAAAAATTCATTATATTCAACTAAGCTTTCGTAGATCATGCATTAATTGTTTTCCTAGAAAAATATATTTGTGCTTACCAAATATATTGATCAGGTAGGTTAAAGAATTGGACCATATTATGCGATCCAACACAGACCATACTTATCATCCAGGTAGTTTTTGATTGTCCTGTACATCAGCAATTGAGTGATCGCTCGAGTCCAAGGATTCAATGAAGACTTCGTAGATTCTTCTTTTATTACTCTCTAGAAAAACATACTCATGAATGACAAATTTGTTGATGATATTGGTCAAAACCTCGATCTATCCTATTCAATCCTATATAGGCCATACTTATCATTCAGGTAATGTTTGGCATTCCTGCATGCGTACATTTCCATCAGCAACTGAGAGCATGGCCATTAAATTCAGATGATTTAATGGAGATTTTGAAGACTCTTCTTAAATCTGGTCATTATGGTGGCCAATAAACAGATAGATCTCGCTCAATCCTGAATGGGCCTCAAGTAGCTTCTAAATAATTTCTGGTATTTTAGTTAGTAAGATCAGCATTTTCACATTTTGACACTATCAACGGGATAAACTTTGGAAAGAAGTTCCGGCAAGCTATCTAATTTCAGTAGATAGATGCCATACATGTGGCTGTAAAAGCAGCTAGATACAACACATGACCCTTCTGAACTGTTGTACATAATGCCAGAAGGATCTTTCCTGACAATATATCGATGGAATACAAAAATTCGAAGTGATGGTGTTACTTCAAATCCGCCGACATAAAGATGAATAAATCATCCAACCTTTATCCAAACAGCATCCTCTAATAACACAATGTGCATTTTTTATACTCACTTTTTATTACGAAATCGGTTTATCTCAACCGTCTATACTTTTCTATGAGTCTTTTTTTTTTCAAATATTTTTCAGACAATCTCGGGGTTTGAATACCCGATTTTGTCGGCGTCCTGGTATGGAGGTAGTGCGTCTTCCTGGTGATCTGCACGTCCCAGGTTCGAGTCCCGTGTAGAACGTGGTTGTCCTTATGTGTTCTATCTGTGAGGTGTGTGAATGTGCCCCCCTGTAAAAAAGGAATATCCTAGCGACTGAGATGAGTGTGCGTCATCTTCGATTCTATATCCTCAGATATAGATTCTCAGATTCTGCAATTGTTCACGATTCTATATCCTCAGAAGCTACTGCACCCCTTCATAAGCTGTACAGTGAAGTCATCCTCATCTGTAACTGATTTTATTAACTTAAGCAAAACCCCTCTAATAGCTGTGATAAAATAAGTATTTTGCTTTCTTCACTAAATCAAAATTTTATTATTGTCTCCAAAACATTTGAGAAAGGAAATAAATATTAAATTTTCTTTCAGAATCCTTGTTGACAACTGTCCTAAAAATTTTTACCAAAACATTATTTTTGTATTTTTCTTTCTCTTTACTTTACTGTTGTCTAGCCATTATTTAAAGCTGGAATCTTAAAAAAATTGATGCATAGCTTTTTATTACGGTTTACCAACTCATATTCATCATGAACTTCCAACTCACCTTACTTTTATATTTCACCGTTGGATTGGCGCAGCTTGGCCAAATATTGCTATTGAGTGAAAAAACATAACAAATCAATCATAAAAATTTTCAATGCATCCAATGAAATCTGCCCATAGTCTATTTATAAGAAACAATAATTCTTTAGGAAAAAAAGCTTTATTATGCATTTATATTTCGATAATTTGGTTTTCTACACAAGATACAAAAATCTACGTATTTTGCTTAATAAGTAATTTAATTCTGATATTCATAAATACAAAAACAAAAAATTTATTCTCATTCTGCATTATTATTGCGTTACACAGTACTTCTGGTTCAGTTGTTTAAAGGATGGAATTGGAGTAATGGATAATTGGATTTGGACAACGCAACAAGGAGCTATTTCTTCTTCTTTTTCTTTTTTTTTTCAGACCGGAGCTGTGAAGTGACTAGGTGTGGTTTGATGCAATTTTCCGTTGAAACGATCTCGTTTGGGACCATTCTTTTTGCAATTCAATCTGTATTCCACCCTCTTTTCCCAGAGGTTCAACACAATCGGTTAACACAATCACTCTCCCATCTCCAATCAATTCCACGGTACACTGAGGGAGGAGGGGAAGAGGTGTCAATCAGAACCCTCCCTCGTTCGGAAGACAACCTAATAAACAAGGCTGTTCCTTTTTTCTCTAAAGATAAAGGATCTTTTTTTCACCAGGTGGCGCTTTAGCTCTCGCTTGATTCCCAATTGCATCAAATTTGTCGTTCCCGAAGGAACTTTTGAAGCTACTCTAGTGTAAAGAAAGACTGCACTATGGGTTGAAAGCGTGAAGTTTTGATCCAACTATCTTAGCTAGTTTCAATGGAAATATTGAGCTTTAGACTTTGTTTTTCTATCTTTTTTTGAGGATGGATTGTTTACCGCTTGCTAAAGCTCACAATTTTTACGAAATCAATACTTGAAAGTAATTTGGTTGGAAGATTACATTCCCTGATCTTTATTTCAAGAGTGACTCAAAATCCACTATATATATATATCGTCAAAGTGCAGGTTTGATATATATATAGAATTTAAAAAGAGATATATAGTTGCCAAAGCGTTATGAAAGGTTTTGTGTCCATCAACTTCTTATTACTTTTCAAATTTTAACTCCGTAATACGATATTTCGATTACTAAGTCGGATTTCTAGCTCGGAAAATTTAATAAACATTCCTTTAGAATAGTAAGATAATATTAAAAGAACACCGAAAATAGAAAAATAAAAAGAAACGATTTGAAAAGCTCAGGCAAATGTTTTCAGATTTTTTTATTTTTTATTTTTGGGCAGTAAAATTTACTTTTTAATTAATAAAAAAATTAACCACTCAACTAACCGGAATAAAAATTAGCCTATGCTCTTCTGTAGACTATAATCTACCTATGCGCTAAATTTCATTGAATTTCCTTCAGCCGTTCTGGCGTGATTGAACCACATCATCCATCCAGACATCCAGACTTTCACATTTATAATAGTAGTATAGATTTCATCAATACTCTCTGGTCATTACATCTGGGTTTGCAGGAATCATCGGAATGAATATATTACAAGAAACTCATTTGAGAAAGGGCATACCAAACAAGTTTCGTTAAATTTTCGGTTGTTTAATTTTTAAAAACAAATTTGTCATCATCTTCATCCTTTGCGGTATTGACTAGTTTCAATGTAGTCTGTTCTAAAAAAAATATTCCGAAACAAAGTGATGTTTTTTTTTAAAAAAATTGTATTTTATTTTAATATTTGAATTAAAATTTAAATTATTGTTACAAAATTATAGTGAATTAATACCAGAAATTTTTGTTCGTTCCCTTCTTTGTGATAATTCTAAATGCTACCGATTCTTTCCTCTTAAGCTATATAGTCTTTCAATATTTCAAAAACTGTCAGAAATGGGCCGGGATGGCCTGGTTGGTAGAGCGTTGGACTCGTGCTCCTTAGGTTACGGGTTCCGGCTAAAAGAATCCCCGAGTGTGTGGCGATTGGCGCTCGTTAAGTCTGTCGTGGTCGCAAAGTCCTCCATGTCGAGAGTAATATCACTGGGGTACTGGGCCAAGGGTGATCGTTCCCTGGTCCAGGTCTAAATTATGATGTGAGATGAATGAATGAATTTGCATGAATGTAGTCCGCCCCCCTAAAAAGGGTTGTGACGTGTGCGTAACTAAGTCGTACTCTTGGCCCTAGATGGCGCTACTTGTAAAACAAGAGACGTATATTTCCGGCTTAAAATCTGCTGATGTATCAGCGGGGCTTGTCCATGGCAAGTGCTATAAGTAGCAACACCGTCAGAAATTGAGAGCAATGTTTTTGTAATGTCAGTCATCTCCAGCAATGATATGGTACAAACTAGCTAGAAAATTATTAGTGAGGCCTTACAAGTTCTCCATGAAATGACGACCAATAATTACTGAATGGTTCCATATCCCCCAGACGTCTTATCGATACCTAGTATCTTGTAAATGAATTCACAGGATGAATGTGCTCCATCAAATTATCTATATTCTTATTGGTAGAAAGTGGGTTATTTAATATAATTAACAATTATCAAAACATTTCTCCAGAAAAAGATAGTATGCACAATTCTAAGAGGGTCTCTGATTGATTTACATTAACTAGGTTGTTCCGTAACCAAGGGTAACCTTTTTACCCTTAGTAAATAAGGTAACCTTATTAACCAAGATTAATAAGGTTAATAACCGAGATTAATAAGGTAACCTTTTTAAAACTCATTTGTTTCTACAATTCTGTTTAGTTTTTATCGCTTCTGAAATCGTCTTTATACCAATACCTTGTTTTATTGGTAATATCTCTCATACAATTTGATAAAACACATAGAAAATTATTTTTTATAAGTGGATTTTAAACTGCTTATGAAATTATTTTAACCATTTGTCTAGCTCAGCTTGGCTCTTGCGCCAATGAAACTCAATAAATTCAATCCGTAACCGAGGACAGAAATTCATTTAAGGTGTAAAATATTTATCTGAATGAATTGTTTCGCATTCAATATTGGTCAAAGTACTGACATTACTTCGCAATGAGAATAATTTTATTTTTGTAGCAGGAAAGTCACATATCAATTATTTGATACTAACATAAAGGAGAGTAACTACCTAATTTTTTAAGCTCGTTTGTGAACTTTAAATGCAGAGGGTCACTCATTTCACTTCGCAATGAGTGTGATTTTTCTACTCATATAATTTAATTTTTTTTTTTTTTTGAAATTGGAACGCTACATATCAGTGATTTGATGCGAATATAAATGAGATTAATTATTAACATTTTTAACTAACTCATAAATTTTAACCCGTATGACGAGCACTGGGTGTTTCGACACCCCATGCCCAAAAATATTCATCTGCTGTCTGTCTCTGTTAACCGAAGTGTTCTGGTTCATCAGTACGTGCCTCTAAGGTCACTTTCCATGCATAGAGGCTGAAAAAGGCGAATTCAGATCCCATTTTAGTCCTATAGAACGATTTGGGGGGGGGACACCCTGTGCGCCCGCTCGTGTTAGCATTTTTCAGTGCGAAATCATGGCTTGTTCTAGTCGTTCTGTTCGGTCTTTTCCTCGTTTGACGTATGGCCAAGAAATGAACAGACTTGAGGAGATGTCAGAGGAGATTTCGCTAGATGAAAAGAATATCGAAGGAGAATTAAACGATTCAGATAATGATGGCATATTCAATGATCACCAGTCTGAATTAGAAGGAGAATGCGATTTTTCAGAGGAAGTTAGCAACCAAACTATATTTTTTATCGAAAAAGGTATAAAGAAAGCCGAGTCACGGAAGATGCTATTTGTGCCCAAGACACAAGGATATAAAATCGAAAATCATGTGTGTGAGGTGCGACAAAAATATATGTCGGGAACACTCAGAAATTGAAACTGTATGAGATAACTACAAAAATCTAAAGTTTCAGATCCATGTACACCTAAATTATTTAGACAATTGATTAGTATGATTATTTTTATATGCAATGATGTATAATTTTTATTATAATAAAAATTGTAAAGAAAAATCATTAAGTGTTACAGGGGAAAAGTTTCATTTTCCGAACTGAGATAAAAGCGTTGAGCGCTTTTAATTTATTCATAAATAATTTTGAAAATTGCGATAATTTAACATTTTAGTTATTTTTCTCTCAAAAAAGTGTAATTATCATAACTTTCCTTAGCAGTTAATTTTTTTAAAAAAAATTTCATATTAATGCCATTTATTATGTTTGGGGTGTGCTGACACCCCAAACACGTTCTCGTGTTACGTTTCTCGGTGCCCGCCCTGCCGGGTTAAAGGCATAGAGTCACTGATATTACTTAGAAATGAGTGTAATTTTTTTACGCTTATAGTTTAATTATTTGAAACCGGAATGCTAAACATCAGTAAATTGATGTTGACATAAAGGGGGTTAACTGCCAAATTTTTTAAAGCTCGTTCATAAACTTTAAATGCAGGGAGTCATTGATATCACTTTGTTAAGTGTAATTTTTGAATGAACGTCATTTAATTTAATACCCGGTTTTATGTCTGTGAGTTGATGCTAACATGAAGGAGATTAATAACCAAAATTTGTAACTCGTTCATAAACTTTAAATGCATAGAGCCATTGATATTACTTGGCAATGAGTTTAATCTTTCAAATGAGGAGAATTTAGCTTTTGATACAGGAAAGCTACATGTCAGTAAGCTAACATAAAAGAGAATAATTACAAAAAATTCTGAGATCATTCATTAATTTTCAGCAAGGATAACAAACAAAACCCTCAATCTTTTCGTGGATTTATTTTTATATAAATCTTAATTTTGAAATTCAAATTTTTACGTAATTAGCAACATACACAATTAGAAGAATTAAAATAGAAACTGACGTAATAATTATTTACAAATGTGCAATTGAAAAGTGAAAAAAAAATAATTTCGAAACTTTACAAATAAAGACAGTTTCTTTGATGCAATAAAAGAGTAAAAAAGAATTAGTCTAGACGGCACGAAATGTAGAATAACAAACAGAAAGAAGGGAAAAGAGAATAATGGATGCTTTTTCTCTAACGGAAACTAAATGGCTTGAAAACTCTTTTTATACGCTCTTCACACAGATTCTAAACTGTTGCCATCATTATCGGTAACTGTTTCAAAAGTCATTGAAGTGGGAGTTAATAAAAGATGAACTTCATTGCCCTTTTTTCTTCATCTGGAAATGGCATCATAAAAAGGCGTACAAAACTTTAAATAAATCGATCTCTGCACATTTCAAGTGTGGGTTTTTATTAGGAAGGTTTCCTTTTATATTGCCCTCGCGTTAAGAAACGCTACCGAATGCTTTAGTAACATTTTTAAATTGATAATGACGCAAATGGAGCTCCACGCAGGGGAGGGGAAGTAAAAGCTGCAGACGATTTTCTAAGAAGCTTATCAATTACGTACTGGCATTATCATTGTTAAGACCTTGAGTGGTTAGATTGCCTATTAATGTATCTGTAACAGGCGTTAAACTAATTACCGTAGTTTTCGTACAGTCGACAACTATGAATGGAGAGCTTTACTCGAGTTTAAATAGCTCGTTCTCTAAGCCGATTAATGTTTTTGTTTGTGAATGGACTTTTTAGAACAATGACGTCAGCACTGTCCTAAACTTTCAGCAGAATATTCGGCACTGATCGATTTTGTTTTATAAATATATGAGATGTTGAGGTCGGCCATTGACCGGCTTTTTTCCCCTTGAGAAAATTTTTACAGGTCATACTTGTGATGAAAAATATAATTACAAAAAGTAAATGCAATTCAAAACGTCATTCAAGCACATCATGTTCTAAAAAGTGGTTTAATTTTAAAAACCGATCAATTTTGTTTTGTGAAACTTTCATTTTTTATGCTTTTTAAATAAATATTTTTAATAATATTTCACAATAACAATTATACTTTTGAGTAATGCATGTCATTTATATAACAGCCTTTCAGGACCTTTTCTCATAATTAGCCTAAATCGCATTTGTCATTCTATAGAATGTCTAGTTATTATATAAAGTGCCTAGGGAAAGTATGTAATGATTCCCCTATTTCATACTTTGCCTAAGTCCAGGATTATATACAATGCTGACATTCATATTCTGTCAGATAACATATACACATGGAATAATAGTGTTTATAAAGATAATGCTCTTAATGCAGAAATAATGATTTTACAATGATTAATGATTTATGAAATGGTGTCATTGAAGAAAACATTCAGTGCATTATTTGGTTCCAAGAATTCAAATTTGCTGTTGATATTCAATGTTAGGTTTCGAGTTATAAAATGAATAAAATGTTGGTGACGTCAGTCGAAGGTATTGATTCACTTTACATTGAATCGGAGAAAAAATCACTTTGACGTTTCTTTACGCTACAAGGGTGGCAGCATAGATATTTAGGGATTGTAAATGGTTTTAATAAAATTTTTGTTAAAAAACAAAAATATATCAGGGTGACCATATGTCAAATTATAATAGCTATGTTTTAGAATAATTTTTTACAATCAGTGAACGATTTTAAGATAGTTTTGCCTTTTGTTTAAGAGATTTTGGCATTTTAGAAGCCTTAAAAAAAGATTTTGGCATTTTTTGGCAAAAGGGATGGGGGTTGTAACAGCCTAGATTACGAAAGGAATTCTGAAAAATAAATAAGGAGCAAATTTATTCTATCATTTAGTAAATAGATTTCTTTTGCAAACGAGTTTTGAGCAATTAAAGTAAATTGTCGGTTAAAAAAGTCAATATTTCGTATTTTTTGCAAGAAGTTTCAATTAAAATGAATTTGAAACTATATATGTGGTACATACAACTGAATTTATACACAACAGGTACTGCAATTTTGAACTAATAATCAAAATTTATTGCCCATTTATTTTTATATCAACTGGCATCAACTTCAGAAACTCATGAATTTTTCCCGTCTCAAAATCTATTATACTTTCTAAGAAATAAGGGAACATTATACAATTATTACGAATTATTATCATATTCATACCAAACGAACAAATGAACAAAATTACATACGAATATTACAAACATTATAATACGTTTGGTAAATGATTTATATAAGTTTACTAGATTTTGGCAACTAAATTTTGTTCATGACACTTTATGTTCATATTAATTATAACAATTCTTTTTTTAAGGCTTTGAAATTTTCTTTTTTATTATTTATATACTTTTTTTTTAAAAAAAAAACTTCCTTTATGCTAACAAATTCAATTGAATTTCCATATGAAATTCAGACTGTAATTATGACTATAATTGATATCACGACAATGCAATACAAGTTCTTTGGAGGAAAAAAATGACATGACACAAAACCATTTGCTAGTATTTAATCAGTAAATTATTATTTTGTAGATTAAATTTTTAATTTTTCTAAAAAACACATGCAAATCAATATAAATAAGGTAGAACATTTTGAATTAAAAAAAAACTTAGATTAATTAGAAATCAATAGAATTTTGAAGAAAAAAATTGTGAAATTATGGTCAAGAAAGCTAGAAGATATGAAAGAAAACAGATTCTGAATTTTTACTCAGATCCTAATAATACAGGATAATGTACAGTATCAAAATTAATTGTTCGATACTCTGAATACCAGATAATATCGTGAAGATATCGTAACTGACATTCCATGTATTTTTATCGAAAATTCTGTTTTAATTTATAAATATAAGAAATGTGAGAAACATTATGAAACTTTCAAAAATCCAGTCTTCGAAACCTTTGATAAGAATGATAATTAAAAAAAACTATACAATTCTGTAAAAAAAGTACTTTTAGCGATAATAGCAATGACATTTTTTTTCTCCTCGTAATCACTGAAACAAAATAGTAACTTAAATCATAATAACGTATTTAGAGATAAAAGTAATGCCAGTAATTTTTTTTTATCTAAAGGATCAAATTTCTTTCAGCGTAACACAAAAAAATTGAATTAATTCTTATCTTTGTTTCTAACCGAGTCATCTAATCAACTTCGCACGCAAAGCACAAAGCGATATGTATTTTTTAAAAAAATATTCACTAAATTATAGCATTTATTGATTTCCTTTTTCAGATAAAAAAAAAAGAAGAAAAAGAAATTGGGATCTCAATGAAATTCGACCTTTACTTTTCTCATAACGTTTGCCGGAATCGATGGATATGTGAAAGCTGCAAACGATAAAATACTAATAAAAAAGAAAGAAACCGAATGTTGCAAATCTCACCTTTAACTTTCCGGCCAGGGGAATTTTATCGATCCTCTCCACCCGGGCACCCCCTCCGTTCCTCTGTCCGACTTCTTGGGGGAACTCGGCGAACCCCCCCAGCGGGTGCCTCTCCCCGTGAGTCACGACACTGCCGTAGTGGTACTGCGTATGCGGTTTCGTTGCACGGAAGGGGACTCGACCCAGGCCCGTGCTGTCGCTCCAAGGGGTTCGATACCTGCAAGCAGAAGGCATCCGAGTTAACAGAGACGCATGCACAGAAGCATACATAAAAGATCTATACTACTATTATAAATGTGAAAGTTTGGATGTATGGATGATGTCCGTCAATCACGCAAGAACGGCTGAAGGAAACTCAATGAAATTTAGCACACAGATAGATGATAGTCTACAGAAGTACATAGGCTAATTTTTATTCCGGTTAATTGAGTGGTTAATTTTTTATTAATTAAAAACCAACTTTTTCGGCCAAAAATAAAAAATAAAAAAATCTGAAAACATCTGCCTGAACTTTTTTGAATCATTTGTTTTTATTTTTCTATTTCCGGTATTCTTTTAATATTATCTTCTATACTACTATTATAAATGTGAAGGTTTGGATGGATGGATGGATGATGTCCATCAATCACGCCAGAGCGGCTGAAGGAAATTGGATGAAATTTAGCACAGAGATAGATTATAGTCTACAGAAGGAAATAGGCATAACATAACTTTTCCACCTAAAAAAATGAAATAAAAAAATCTGAAAACATTTGACTGAGCTTTTTCAATCGTTTGTTTTTATTTTTATATTTCCGGTGTTCTTTTAAT
Organism: Argiope argentata; assembly: GCA_026289955.1. Taxonomy (NCBI): domain Eukaryota; kingdom Metazoa; phylum Arthropoda; class Arachnida; order Araneae; family Araneidae; genus Argiope; species Argiope argentata. The sequence goes on from JAOUZG010035803.1 coordinate 1,586,467, forward strand.
ATTATTTTACTATTCTAAAGGAATGTTTACTAAATTTTTTTTCTTATGCTGTTCTTGTGTTAATATAATTCGTTATTTCCTATTCATTTCTCTTCATTTCTTTCTTGCTGTACTTATTTCTTTAGCCTATTTTCATCATTTTCGATTAAATTTTATAGTGCATTCCATATTACTGCATTTATTGATTTTTTTCTATTTTCCGTTAATTTACTGCAACGGGCATCGAAACCTTGTGATTGGAAATGCCATTTCGCTAAAATTTGGTGACAAACTTTTTTTTTTGGGGGGGGGGCAAAAATGACTATATATTAAAACTGTTCCACTGTGTGTTTTTGTAATTAAATTGTATTTGTGTTAGCTATATATATTTTATATATGCTTAAAGTGGTATGTTTCCGTTAGCAAATAATTTAGAATCCCGCCAAATTTTCTCAAATTTCTTTGGCGATTGTTCGTTTAAACCCGACAAACGGAAAAGTACCCTTATGGTTTTAATAACATAACATTCCCCTCACTCTAATGATGTTAGACGTAACAGTTATTTCAAACGATTCCGTTTATTTTTGTAGTGTGTGATGTATTTAAAATTAATTAATAGATCTTTTGATTCCTTCAGAAGGGCTTTTGAACGAAAATAAAACAAAAAAAATTTCTAATCTGCATTGCGTTACCCCAGCTGGCGCTTAAAATTCACGTCTTTGCGTTGCTCCAATTGACGGTGAAAATTTAAGCATGCATACGGTTTCGATAACATTTTAGACTGTCACTTCTCACTTAAAAACATCAAAATTTCCACACGTACGAAGTCGCGGGTAAGAGCTAGTAAAATATAAGGTAATATAAACAACACGAGTTTTTCTGTTGATTTTCTCTTCTGCGTTCGTTAAGCTGTGCGACTGACACAGAAGAAATACTCAACATACAGGAAATGATCAGGCTATTTAAATATCTTTCCTCTGATCTGTTGAGGTCAAAACTCAATGCGAAGCTGTAGTTTTGGTGTCATAACCCTTTTGTAGATTTGAGATATCTTGTTAACATGGATATAAACAGAGAGAGCAACAAGTACCTACACTGCAGAAGGTTTTGATCGAAATTCTTCGTAAATGGGAAAATTCATTTGGTAAAATGAATAAAAAATGGCATTCAAAGTCTAAGGCTGGACATGCGTGGCAGTTGCCCCGAACCTCAACATCAGAGGGCAGCCCCAAATCGAATAGAATTTATTATTGTCCATTTCTTTGCTTTGTTATATATCTGTAACGAGGGGGGAAATTTAAATACCTGCATAAAGTTCGGTTTTTCATTACTATAGAAGGGAAACTGAAGGAACTCCCAAACCAATTTTTGCCCCGGGCCCCAATAAGATTAAGGTCGGGCCCTGATGATATTCTCGTAATCAAACGCGTTTTTGAGTTATCATTTCTTGTGAACTTGGTCTATTTGATGGACAAACTTCCCTTTGTTTGATTTCTCCTTCATTTCGATCAGTTCTTAAATGTTTTTTGGTGAAAAACACTACATAACAAAGAGCATCGTTTATGGTTTTGGCTCATCTTGTTCTTATATATAATTCTAAAAACGATTCGTTTAAGGCTCGTGTGGTCTAGAGTAGGAAAATATATCAAAATCTGGAAATTCAAATTTTGTGAGGAAAAATAAAAAACTTTCTATAAGATAAGTTAGCCAGAGAGAATTGATTACCCCAAATTTCTATATAAACATATACATAAATAATTTTCATTTGCACATAAATGTTCTCCTATACACTCATAAATTTTATCTTAAACATACTTAATGTTTTTACTATACACAGATACATTTTCTCATACTCATATACGTTTTAATAAATATTTTATTAATCTCATGCGACTGACGAAAGAAACCATTAGTGTTCTATCTGAGTGAAGACTCTTTGGGATGTGATTATCACACAATAATTAAAACATCTACTCATCATTACGACATTCAACAGATTTATATTTCGGATACATTTTTCACATTAATATAAAAGCACTGATTTTCTTCAAAAAATTACAGAATGCTCAAATTTTATATTTACGACCCTGAAAATAAAATTTTGAGCATTCGTGTCTTTCGTGGCCTTATTTCGAATTCGCAGCTTTATGCGAGAGTGAGGATAGCTCTTTTATTAGAAAAAACATCAAAACGTGGTTGAGGAAACCACCATCTCTTTTGTTACTTTGCATCATCTAACTTTATAATGAAAATTTATTTTTCAAGATGGCGATAGAAGAATAGCAAGAGGGATAGTTGCGACAGTTCCCTAAAGAGAGTAAATAAGACTTTATTCCAGACCACCTCAAGCATTTAGCCTCAGAAAACATCAATAACATTCCCAAAACAGACATTAAAATTTACACTGATGACAGCAGAATCAATAATACAGCAGGGAGTGGGATTTACATCAAAACCCTCATCGCAGAATCTCTCTATTCCAAAGTAACCCTGACTTTTGCTCTGTCTTCAGAAGTGAACTCCTCGCAATTGAGATTGGTCTTGAGGCGGTTTCTGAAGAGAACTACTTAGGTGATGTCTGGATCTTGTCAGATAGCCGCAGTGCGCTTCAACATCTTAAAAATTGATTCAAAGGCTGGAGACCGCACTAGTATTTCGATACACAATAAGCTCAAGACCCTCTCTCAACATCACCAAATGCATCTTCACTGGTTTCCATCACATGTTGATATTCACGGCAACGAAATGGCTGATAAACTGGCCAAAGAGAGTTGCTTTCAAAATATCCCAACTTCTACCAAGCTGAACTATCAGGAGCTTTTCTCCGTCAAAAAATCTGCCATCACAAAAGACTGGCTGGTTGCTCCATCAAGTAACTGATACAAGGGCCCTAACCCAGGTTTCTTTCTTTCCATCTCAGGAGATAGGTCATCCCATACTTGCATTTCGAGACTTGCCAGCGGACACTTAAATTGTCTTAAGTTCTCTGGGAGAAAGAAATCCTTTCCCCTTTGTCCTAAATGTCAACACTTACAGGTCACTCCCTCTCACATCCTTCAGTGCCTTGACCTCAGTGTAGGGGATATTTATTCGTCTCCTTGGACAGTCACCGACCATCTCAGAGTCAACGGTTTATTTGATCTGGTCTGACTCCGTCAGACCATGATGGAGATAAAAAGAAGAAGAAGAAGAGAGATAATTGCGCAAAGAGAGATAGATGATAGATAGATTGCGTAATGAGAGATAGTTGCGTAAAGTTGTGACACTCTTTACATCTGAATAAGGAAAGAGAGTATTCTTCATTTTATGAAAGAACGAATCGACGTCCTGGCATAGGGGTAGCGCGTCTTTGACATGATAGAGTCCCGGTTCGGACATGGTAGTTCTTGATCTGTTCTATCTGTAAGATGTGTGAATATCTTTCATTGCAAAAAGGGAATGTGCGAGAGAATGTGATACGTCAATAACTAAGACGTACTCTTGGCCCTAGTTGACGCTACTTAAAACCAGAGACGCACCCTGGGCTTAAAATCCCTGACTGCGTCAGCGAGCTGGTCCAAGCAAGTGTCATTAGGATAATAAATTAAAAAACTGTTTAATTAATGTTTATTTAATATAATCAATGTTATAAGTATAATTTTTCTATTCGTAAATAATTGTGGGAAAATTATGGAATAATTTATTTAGTTGTTTACTGAATGGCTATTCTTTTTGGGAGGATTAAAAAATATATTTATAACCTTTATAATTATCTCTGCTTTACTTTTACCTTCTGGCTTTCCCCTAAAGAAGATGTGTTGACAAAATAAAATTTTTGCAACTCGAATTAACTTTTTGATACTCGCCCAGAATTTGTGTAGTCAACTTCCAAAATTAAGCATTCTATTACTCTTCTTTAGTTGAAATGGTTAAGAGGATATTGGACTATCAATGCCCAAACTAGTAGCTGAAGATTTTTTAAATATAGCATTCATTTTTTTAAAAAAAAAACTCTTAACCGTATATTTGGATCAAATTAAATTACAAAAACAAGTAATATAATTTTTTAAAATTAATTCCTACTTAGAAATATTTCATTTTAGCTACTTCTTGTAAAATGACCACAATTTTCGCTGTTGTTCTCATGTTTTCGCTTTACAACGGAAGGTGGGGTGCAGTAGCTTCAGAAAGTATGGACCACTGAGCACCAGAGGGTAGAAGTCTGGCTTCTAGCTCAAATACGGTCACAAACCCTTTTTATAGGGTGGACTTCGTTCATACATTTCATTCATTCATCCGCAAATCGTAATGTAGATCTGCAATATCGGACGATAACTTCTGACTCAGTACCCTCAGTGGTATTACTCTCCGCATGGAGAACTTTATGACCACGACAGATTTAACGACCATCACACACAAAGAGTCTTCGCCTGGCAGGTTCGAACTCTCAACTTAAGATCCTACCAACGAGCCTATCCCGGCCTATATACCTATTACTATAAATAATTAATCAAAAAATTACACTAGCATTGAATTTCCAATGTCAACTGAGGATTCAAAATCATTAGTGGCAATGCAAAATGCTTGAATTTTTTACACCAGTTGAGGTAACGCTATACAGATTACACATATTTAATTTTCTTTATTCCATATTATTTTAATTCGAAAGTAATTCAAAATGAATCCAAAAGTCGATAAATTGACGATGTTTAATTTTAATGCATTAAATGTTATGAAAATAAACAGAATTGTTTAAAATAATTGTCCGAAAACATGTTAAGCCTGCCCTCATTAGAGTGGGTAAAAAAAACAAATTGAATTCATTACTTAATTGTCGGTGGGGGAAATGAAGATTTTTGGCAATAAAATTAGTTTTTAATTAATTAATAGAAATTAATGAATTAATATTTGAAAAA
>JAOUZG010035803.1:1591740-1603546 GCA_026289955.1 Argiope argentata
TGTGTGTGTGTGTGTGTGTGTGTGTGTGTGTGTGTGTGTGTGTGTAGGAATTGAATAATAAGTGAAATAAAATTATTTAATATATGCAAAATGAATATTGATAACTTTAATTGTTGTTCTACATATTCTTAAAAACGTATTTTATATTATATTTATATTCTTCCGTGCATATCTTCGAGAATAATATCTATTTTCAATTTCTTAGATTGTTGATTCCTTAGAATATAAACAGTTTTTTTTCCTTTGATTTCGCTCTTTTAACCAATGTTTTAATCTTAATGAATTTCATTGTGCAAACAGGATTTTCTAAATATAAATTTTATTTCAATAAAATTAGAAACCACGAATTTTAAGCAAATATTTTGTATCACAATATCTTCAATGTTTTTAAAACTCATGCCAAAAGTTGAAGCTTGCAAATTACTGAATTTAGCAATGATCCTAAATAAAATAAAATAACAAGTTTTTAATATCTTTTGATCAGAATTTAAAGTCTAAAAAGCTCATCCGTTTTATATTGACCTGACTTTTTCCCCTAACGATTGGGATAATTTTCTTGAAAATTAAAACATACACAATTATTCTTTGGATGACAAAAGGTACAGCAGCATTAAAGTTTTGAAATTGCAATCCCAATTTACAATATGTTGTTGGTCTATCTTTATCTGTCTATCTTTAAGCAACAAGGGATTTCGTTTGTTACTAGCATTAATACTTTTTGAGCAAAAATTGAGACTAAAATGTGATACAAAATCCTTTTTCGAGTTCGGAAGCAAGAAAACCTGTTCCACCTACTAGAAACAGGTGATATAATCAATTTTCTTTTCTGATAGTAGAAAGCTAAGACATGTTTTTCTTCTAATGATGCAAAAAAAGAGATAGAATTTGTCCCCTTTTTCTCGAATGATTTCTGCACTATTTTTTTTAGTTTTATATTATAAAAAAATAAACTGTTTGAAATGTTCCTGAATTTTGAAACTCAAATATTTCATTCTTATTTTAAGCATGAAATTGATGACCTTATTTTTATGGCACTAGATTGTATATTCATGCTAAAATAATGATATTTTATGTTACTCTGGATATTGCACATTTTATTAAATTCATCTCAAAGATAATTCAATATATTGTGCTATTTGTTATAATAAATGCTAACTTTGCAATCTGTACACTCTATCTATAAATACAAATATCGCCTTCTGGTTTGTATTTTAATAGAAGTTTCTAACTGAAACTGAGATTATCTGAAGTTACCAAAAGTGATGATCTGAGATCACACCAAAACAAGAAATATAAATAAAATTAAGGCAATTTCAACTTAGGTAAGCAAAGAAATATTTTATTTCAGTTACTTTTTATTTAATAATTACAATAAATATAAATAGATTATCAAACATTTATGTCAGGTCAAAAGCAAAGCCTAGTCCTTATCTCTTCAAAATAAATCAGAACACACGCAGAACGTATTCAATTGGCGTTGAATTCAGCATAATCAGAACTGACTCAATTGACGTTAAATTTTCAACACCGATTGGGGTAAGGCAAATCCGTGAATTTTCTACGCCAGCTGGATGATACAGCAATACAGATGACAAATTTTTCATTTTCTTTATTCTTTTGTATTTTAAATCGAAAGTACTTCAAAATGAAGTAAAAAAATTGATTAATTAACAATTTTTAATTTTAAATGCATCAAACATTAAGAAAATAGATACATTCGTTTGAAATTTGAAAACACGTTAAGCTTAACCTCATTAGCGTGAGGAAAAAAACAAACTGAAATTGTACTAATATGGTGGAGGGGAAATGTGTATTTTGGTGAGTATATATATATATATATATATATATATATATATATATATATATATATATATATATAGGGAGAGTGTTAGAAATTGAAAAAGAGACATTTAAGGCAAGTTTCCATTTTCTGATTGACTCTAGTTCTAAAGTGATATAAAGATTCCTCCTCTTTCTTCTCCATAACATTAGGATAAAAGGTTATTAAAAAAGCCAGCTTATATCTGAGTTTATCCGACCTTTTTCGTTTGAGAGTTTGAGCATGACCAGAATTAGGAAAATAGACTTAAATATTCAGTTTTAATTTTTATCTCATGATCTGGATAAATGTTAAGACCATGCAAATTGAAGGCAAAGTTTGAAATTTATGAATGGAGGGTTGAAACTCGGATTTTTTCAACAATTTCCCAACAGATGAGGGTAAACAGGTTTCATGTCAAGTCATATCGCGAATATCTCTTTGTTGGCGAATATCTTTAATCAGACTCCATTTTTTATACTGTAATTCAATTAAGGTAATTAATAGTATTGTATATATTGTTTTGTATTGTAATGCAATTAAATTATAATCAATTATGTTATTCAAATTATAGTTAAAAGCTGAAATAGAATAGGTTTAGAAGACAAAGATGATATTTCATAATGAGTCCAAAATTCCAAGTCGAATTATAAGAAATGTTCCGAATAGAGCTGAAATTTATTTTCTTTGCGTTCGTATACTTCATGAGTTCTACTATTCTTACCCACAATTGGATAACAAATTTAAGAATGCATTATTTCGTATCATCCATGGTAGACATCTCAAAAGATTTTTTAATATCTTAAACACACATATTTTTCTTATTTCAATGGAAGCCTAAGCAATTTCCGATTGATTGGTTCAGAACCTTTTAAGATATAAAATAATTCATGATAAAAAAGATGTTTAAGTGTGCCATCTTTTTGATAAGTCTCTCTCCAACTGTTCGAGTTAATTTTATGAACATTAACAACGAAATACCAATCTCCAATGATATTCTTGAGTGCGAGCATTATTTACTGAATAAAGTTTCATACGAAAATTTCATTTACTTAATGAATTTTGTAAATATTTCCTGAATTAGAAATTTCGGTGCAGCACCAATATTTTGATGAAAGACTTTTTTCCACTCACGTTATTTTTTTTAATAAAATTAGGAAAGTGCATATGAAAAAGTTTTAGTGCCTTTTCCGTTTATCTTAATTTTTTTTCAAAAAAAAAAAAAAGATAGGAATGTTACGTGATATAAAAAATTATAGTATAGAGGTCATGCCGGCGTTTCTCATAATTGTTAGATAGTTAGAAGTCTTGTCAATTCTTTAGAGTTAAAGATTCTATATATTTCAGCTAATGAACTATCTAAAGAACGGCTCTAAAATAATTTTTCTGATTTAAAGCTATGTTTTGCTTAGACTAATGAACAAAATGAATGCAAATTAAATATGTAGATTCATATGCATGTCAAAAGGCGTGAACAGATAAATTTTGAAAAAAAAAAAACTCTACAAAAAGAAATTTCATAAAAAAAAAGTGACAGAATTCAGTAATATACAGTTCCACTAGCGATAAAAATCTCCCACCGACATTGTCGGAACAAAACCGATGAGATCAATAAATAAAAAGATAATACAGGAAAGGGAATATGCAAATTTTAATCAATTTTTGGGAAATAAAAATAATGACCTCATAAAAAATATCCTTAATCCTATTTATATGAATACAGTTGATAATATTTCTAATGTAATTAAATAAGTCTATTGTAGCATCAATTCTAATAGAGCTGATCAATTTTTAAAGTGTTTCCATTATATTAATCGTATATAAAGCAAAAAAAAGCAAAGCTTCAAAAAAGAAGAAAAAATCATTTTACCAAAAAAAAAATGATTCTTTAAAACAAGTATGATAATACAAGACTTTTTTTGCAATATTTAAGGACTTAATAGATATAAACAACTTCTCCAGGGACTGTAATTTTTCAATTTTTATAATCTGAAGAAAAAAAAAGTTGAAATAATTTTGAAAATAAACTTAAAGATAGAAAAATCAGGGGCAGATCGTGTTTATTTGAATCTTTCTAAACTAGATCATTCCTGAAAATAATCGAATACCCGAAAGCAGATTCCGTCATAACACTTCTAAAACCTTATTGGGAAGCATTACGATTCTATTCATGGAGTTATTTATTGGAAGTATTATTTGCAAATAATGACACATCCGCTTCAAAGGTTTTCTTAAAAATAAACTAACGAGTTCAATTTTGTCTCACTTAGGGCTCTGTAGAAAAGGAAAACAAGCATAAAAGCAGAATAAAGTTGTCATAAAAAAGAAATAATCCAATTGTTGGAGAAGTGACAAAATTTGAATGCTTTATACTTAAACTAAATTTAATTCATATGTTTGCGTAACTAAAATTGTATCGCGCACTTATTCTTTGTAAACATTTATTTCAATGCCTTCTACTTTTATTAAATAGCTGCAGAATTGACAACTTATGCAGAACTTATGACAGAAATTTTATTTCCTTACGACATAGTATATCATATTTGATGAAATGCTTGAAGATGAATATGAATAACATTCGCTATTGTTGTTCTGTTGGTAAATATTCAGATCTGGGGATGATATTATAACTAATTTTCTATCCCATTTTTTATTTTGATAACCACAAGTTTAAAAATTTTTTAATTAGCTTTAAATTATATCCCATTAAAACTCAGTTATGAAAATTCCATTTTAATTTCTTGAATGACAAATAATTATATTACCTTCTAATTCGATCACTCATACTATTTGGAAGGTTTAGTGTATTCCAATCTATACAGGAACTTCAAAAACGTTGGAAATACATAAAACGATTTAAACGATTCCAATTTTTAGATTGTTTCTTTAATTTAAATATTTATATACCGAAACATTAGAAATTCGATCATCAATTTCGACAAATAATTGATTGTAAAAGTTTCTATCAGAAAAGAAAGAAGTATATTCCTTTTTATAAATGCGCAACTAATAGCATTTTCATCTTGCGACATTATAACGGATGTTTATAAATGAGCACCTCAACTTTTCAGGTGTGTTAAAAGAAAACGAAATGAAATATAAACTTGTTGTTCATCGGACATTAAAAATAAGTGCTCATTCAACTCAGCTGTAGGCGTTCAATGGAGATTCATTTAGAAAAGGAAAGGTGTTATGCCCAATTCCATATTTTTTTTCTACATACTTTAATGAAACTTCGAAAGAATGCAGTTATCCTTGTATGGTGAAACCAATTTTTTTTCTGGGTCTACATCAAATAGCAAATATTTGCTCCCCCGCTGCCAACTTGACATAATAAACTAACATCCTGATGTCAAACTTTGCCATCTTCTACCCGTCCTTCCCAGCATCTTCGAATCGCCGCATCTCCTCGACTCAAATGACGAGCGATTCTCCGAATTGTCCAACCGGCATCTTTCAATCCAATGATACGGCCTCTGTCAAACTCTGACAGTTGCTCGTAATGAGCCTGAGCCCTACGGCGAGGCATTTTTTAAGTTGTTAAAAGGTAATCTGAATCGCAATCAAACCGAAAGTGTTAACAACCGTTGAAGAACAGCTCCTTATATACATCTGTTGGATGCACAGTTCCAATGAACTGGAGATCAAATATTCATTAGATTGCAGATGTAATGATGCAGATATGCAAAATGCAATAATTTGCATATCTGGCCAAAACACTCTTGCATACGAAATTTCACAGCAATCGTATGATTGCTTCTTGGGGCGTTGATTTTTTGGTTATAGAGTGTATACATATATACCGGGTGTCCAAAAAGTTCCCGTACTCCAAATTTAAAAAATCATTGTCCATGATTTTTTTTCAAGTATATTAAATTTTGCCATACGAGTAATGAAACCATGGACATGCTTGAAGCTTTTTTCGACGACCGTCTTATCTCAAAAAAGACTTTGGCCACCCTGATCTGACCATCCCGGACTTTTTTCTGTGGGGATATCTAAAGGACAAAATATATGAAGGTGATCCTCAAACAATAGATGATTTGAAAATCGGAATTACCCAAAGGATATAAGAAATCACTCCTAGCATGTTAAAACGCGTTTCGAAAAACAGGCGCAAACGAGTTCAGCTTTGTCTCCAAGAAATAGGTGGACATTTTGAACATTTATTGTAAATGTAATTTCAGTATTTTTTCCTTAGTTATGTTAAAAGTGCTTTTTATCATTGGCATAAAAATAATTCTTTTTAAACCTATTGTTTTTGTAAAATAAATTCACAAATCATCAGTACGGGAACTTTTTGGACACCCTGTATATTCCGTGGACATATAAATCTAATTTCAATTTTTTTTAGGATATAAAACTTTTTCCTTCTCACGTATTCGAGGCTTAAACATAACAGCTTTGTATTTTAAATAATATACTGAACTTATGATGCATAATATAGATATTTTTGGAACATAGCGTTAGCGATATCTGAGTGAGAACCACCTCTATAAAATACACCCCAAAACAATCGATAAAACAATTAAAACAGCACTTTCATACCCCTCTGCAACCACCGCACCTGAAAGATATTTTTAGATGATCATAGGACTCTTAGATCCCCAAGCTGTATCTTGCCAGCTGATTTCACAATCACTTATATGATCGCATATTACAATGCATGTTACTCAAGCACCCATAAATGTATAGATAATGCACTTATTATACTACTACTTATTTCAAAGGATAAGAATAGAATTCTATACTTTAGAAATTACGATTGCTACACTTAATTGACAAATCTTCCTAAATGGATTGCATTAAATAAATGTCTTCTTATCTTAGATTTGATTTTAACACATCTATTTATGGCAATTAAAGTGTTTACAAAAATTATTTTAATCCCTTCACTGATGTCTTCACTTATAGATTAATTAAATATAATGAGAGGAAATTATTAAGGGAACTCGGTATCTCAAAATTTCGGAAAATCGATGAAAATGTCGATTTTCTGATTTTTAGTGAATAATGATCCTTGAACTTTTGACTTGTTATTCTGAAAATTTTAAAACAATCCGACAAGTATTTAATGAGATATGGAACTATTTTGTCTAACGCGATATCAGCTGGCATGCCCACTTCCTGTGTTCACATCAGACTTATTTCATGGGCGAGTAGCCAAGCCAAGCCTCTCTTTTTTTTCCATGAAATAAAAAGAGGCAAAGTTTGAAACAGTAACAGTAAATCCTTGTTTATTTATAGTTTTACCTTTTTCGTTCAGGTTTTTGGTTGAATTTACCTTTGGTTATATTATAATCACTTTGAAAGCAAAACTGTCTTTTTCAAGACTACTTAATTTATTTATTGCTTATCTGCTTTTTAATTGGTTTCAAAAATGTCTCACATTAAAAGGAAATCCCATTCCCTTGCTATGAATAATAATGCACCATATTACCTTGCTATATAAATTTTTTGTACATTTTTAGGTCATTTTCAAATATGTCGTTACTGCTTATGTTAATTATACTTTCATTATTTCATCTATATGTCTCAGATTAACACAAAAGTTTTATAGAATTATGTTTGAATGATAATATATTAATTAAAATATTATGTATTTATATAAACCATTTCATAGTGAAAATTTTTGTACATATGTTTTTTTTATGGCATGCATTGTCTAGAAAATTTACCTACTTCAAAATGGCTGAATTCATTTAAATTTTAATTAAATGGCCTTGAATTGTTACTGTATAGTATTGCTTATATGATAAACAGAATTGCAGATCATTTTATAAATGTTTTACTAAAAAATTTATTGAATTAAAAAAAATGATAATTTAATAATTTTTTCCTTAATTTTTTTGATAATTCCTATATATGGTAATGGTCATTAATAAATATGATAATAATGTATATTAATAAAATTGGTATCCTAACACTTACAAATGCCATATAATTGTCCTGAAAAAAATCTAACTTCATGTGACCTTTTTTATTATTATTTTATTGTGTTGAAAACTTTAAAGCTGTTTTTCTCAGTTTGCCTTTTTTCAAAATTTTGTCTGCTACAAAATGCTAAAAGTCAATCACATTTTATTGCAATTGCATGAATTTTTTTCTGCTTACTCTTAAATGTATGCTTAATAGAATTAGGGATCGATTTGTTAAAATTTTGATTAGATTTTTTTCTAAAAATGTTCAAAGTGAAAAAATCTGATATTTTCCAAAAAATTTCACAAAATTTTGTAAAACATTTTTTTCTCACAAACTAATATATATATCAAAAAACGGATCCCTATTTTTGTTACCTGCATTGTGAGGTCCCCCTAAAAAATGTAAGGAAAATATTTTGAAAATTGCAGAAGAAGAAGCATTTTTAAAAAATGCTCAATTTTTTTAAAAAAATTAAAATATTTAAATTTGTAACTTTTGAATTTGAAAAATATTTTAGAAATTTCTTTTTATACACAATTGACATCTATCTATCACAGAAGTTAATAATTTTATTTAAAAAATGTGGAAAAAAAGTTTTTGGTACCGAGTCCCCTTAAATCCACATGGAATTATTTCAAAATCTGACGCAGCAATTGTTATTTCAAGAATAATCTTTTTTCTATCAAAATGGAAAATTTAATTAACTAATAAGAAATAGCTACTTGGAAAAATACATATATTTATTGAAATTCGAACATCAAAAATATGTAGGGTGCATTTTCCAATCGTAATCTAAAAACAAATTTTTAAATTTTCAAAGATAAGTGTATACATTCTGTTCATGTGTCGATCCGCTCATCTGATCCGCTTCAAAATTTTGAAAAAAAGACATATCTAGCTTTTCTTTGAAGTGAAAAGTAAGTGTTTATAAAATTAAACCAGTGCGATGTATATTTCAAGTCTAAAGGCTTAAAAATTAACTTTTACGCCAGGATATACGTAGAATAACAAGTGAATTGTTCTCTCTAAAACTTTCTCGCATGCTCTCTCATTACTTGTTTATTGTTGACCATAAGCCATTTTCGAACAATAGTAAAGAAAGAGTCAATAAGCGCTCATTCTTAATCGTTGAGGTACTACTAATTACAAAAACAGAAATTGTAGTTCACAAAATCACATATAATTTAACGATTATATTTTTGAATAAACGATTTAACATACTTGTGAAATCACAGAATGAAAAATTAATAACTAGTTGATGGAATGTGTCATAAATTTAATATTTTTCTGCATTTTAGATGCTGTTGTTATTAGTGGTTCTTGCTATGGACAAGCTTCTTTAAGGCATCATCGAGTTTTAGGCTGAAAGGAGCGTCTCTTGTTTTGAAGTAGAGCCAACTGGGGCCAAGAGTGCGACTTAGCTACACACTCACCACATTCGCCTGCACATCCCCTTTTACGGGGGGGGGGGACATTCACTCACCTTGCAGATAAAACAAGAAAAGAAAAACCATGCTCGAACTGGGACTAGCGCCCAGATCACGGAAAAGATGCGCTACCCCTATACCAGGAAGCCGGTACACTTTAGATGTTAAATCTGAAAGCAAAATATTTTCTTTCTAATTCTTTCGTTTCGTAACCATTGTGTTAACTTGTCAGATTTTTCTTAAATGATCAGATGGACAGACTTCTAAATGAATTTCTTTCAAAATTCGATAGAAATTTATAAATTCGAAGAAGAAACCATATACAAATACTATCTCTCCTCAGATAATTTGCTAAAAGATCTTAAGAGCTATTGCGTTTACATATATAAATCTATTAAAAACTTTGGATTCAGAATGTTGTGAAAAGTAAAGGTCCTTCAAATATCGGACTACATTTTTTTGTGACAAATACAACAATATTTTTGTAAACTTCAAGCACGAGAAAGTAGAAATAAATAAAAATTATTGTTCCTAGTAAGTATCTTTGGAAATATTATAAAATAAGGTTTTATATTCGGAACATTTAAGATATTTAGTAATTTTTCAACTGATATTTATAACCTTTTCGACCTTGATAAGACATTATAACCCTTTACTCTTCTATTAAATCAAATTCTACGGAGTGTCCAAAAAGTTCCCGTACTCCAAATTTAAAAAATTATTGTCCATGATTTTTTTCAAGAATATTAAATTTTTCCATACGAGTAATGAAACCATGGACATGCTTGAAGCTTTTTTCGGCGATTGACTTATCTCAAAAAATCTTTGGCCATCTCGATCACCTGATCTGACCATCCCGGACTTTTTTCACTGGGGATATTTAAAGGACAAAGTTTATGAAGGTGATCCTCAAACAACAGATGATTTTAAAATCGCAATTACCCAAAGGACACAAAAAATCACTCCTAGCATGATAAAACGCGTTTCGAAAAACATGCGTAAACGACTTCAGTTTTGTCTCCAAGAAAGGGCAGGATATTTTGAACATTTATTATAAATATAAGTTCAGTATTTTTTCCTTAGTAATGTTAAAAGTGCTTTTTATCATTGCCATGAAAATAATTCTTTTGAAACCTGTTGTTTTTGTAAAATAAAATCATAAATCATCAGCACGGGAACTTTTTGGACACCCTGTACATTGTGGCTTCAATTTATATATGTTAAATCCCTTCTATTGTTGATATGATTTGTGATTTTAAGTCATGATAGAAAAATTTCTTATTATTAACATCGCATTATGCAAGATTTGATGCTTTTGATTCCTCTTGTAGAATTTTGGTTCTGACGTATTTTACTTGGCAGCTCTAAGTTGGAACTGAATATAATCATTAAAATCTAGTCATTCAGTACATGGTGAACAATCCATTAAATGCAGCTTTTTGAGTGGATGAATGAGATAAAATTTGCGGCTTTAAATTTCATCTTACGGATTTCTTTCAAATTTTGTACGAAATCCCTTCTCAGGAAGTCTATCTGTTCCAGTGATAACCACAAAGTTTAAAGAATTAGATAAATAAAATTTGGAGTTGTGATTTCGCATCTAAATTCTAAATCATTTTCAAATTCTCAACCAAGACTGCTTTATCTTTCGGATCAATATGACTCAAAAATTAATATGCGTTTTAAATCTAAGGCCGGAATAGTCTGATTGGTAAGGCTATCCCGGCTATCCTGGTTGGTGGGTTCGAACTCACATCCCTTGGGTTGCGAGTTCAAACTCGCCGACCGAATATTCACCATGTGTGTGGTGGACGTTAAATCTGTCGTAATCACAAAGCCCTCCATGTCAATAATAATACCACTGCAGGCTCTAGTTCAGAGGTGATCTTTCTCTCTTCCAGATCTAAATTACGATCTGAGAATGAATGAATAAAGCCGGCCCCGTAAAAAGAGTTTGTGACGCATGTGAGCTAGAAACCAGACTTCTGCCCTAAGATGCTTGGGAGTCCATACCCTCAGAAGCTATTGCACACCGCCTTCCGTTCTAAAGCGGAACACGAGAACAATCTAAAGTGTTGGCCATTTTCAAATTATAATTGAAATCGATTTAAGAGTTTTCTATCTGTCTGTCAATATGTGCTTTCATATGCAAGAAACACTGACGTTTAAAAATGCACCAACTTAATTAAATTATATTCGATACTTAACTTTTTTTTCAAATTTGCAGATTTTTTCTGAATTTTGAGTTCAATGGAATGACAAAAGCCCATCCTAATCCATATTTAGTCTCTTCACTAAACAATGAAGTGAGAAATTTTCATACATGGAATTCTAAAAATAAAACTCTAAGCACTCTGCATAAACTATAGAACTAAGTTTGAAGGGATATCATCTTTTCCCGAGACCAAACCAGAAACTTATAGATCTATCAATCTAGATAGATAGAAATCTAACTATCTAGATAGATAGATAGAAACTGTATTATCATCAAATGTCACCCCTTAAATTTTTTAAATCCAAGTTTAAAAAATTTACTTGAACTTGATTGGATGAACTATTGATTGGATCTCTCTATCTATCTATATCTATAGATAGATAGATAGATAGATAGATAGATAGATAGATAGATAGATAGATA
>JAOUZG010035803.1:1606522-1616531 GCA_026289955.1 Argiope argentata
TATATATATATACTGAAGTGACAAAAGTGTCATGAGATGACTGTTAATATCGTGTCGGTCCTCCTTTTGCCCGGCGAAGTGCAACAACTCGACGTGTCATGGAGTCCAGAAGTCTTTCGAAGTCCTCTGCAGGAATATTGAGCCATGTTGTCTGTATAGACGTCCATAATTGTGAAAGTGTGGATGGTGCAGGAGTTTGGGCACGAACGGACCTTTCGATGATATCCCATAAATGCTCGATGGGATTCATATCGGGCGATCTAGGTGGCCATATCATGCGCTGGAATTGTCCGGAATGTTCTTTAAACCAATCGCGAACAGTTCTGGCCCGGTGACATGGCGCATTCTCATCCATAAAAATCCCATCGTTGTGTGGGTACGTGAAGTCCAGGAATGGCTGCAAGTGATCTGCAAGCAGCTGAACATAACCATTTCCAATCAATGATCGGTTCAGTTGCACCAGACGACCGAGGCCATGCCCTGTAAAAACAACCCACACCATTATGCAGCCACCACCAGCTTGAACAGTTCCTTGCAGACAGTTTGGGTCCATGGCTTCGTGGGGTCTGCGCCACACTCGAACTCTACCATCAGGTCGTAACAACTGAAATCGTTGTTACGATCTCAGTTGTCATCTGACCACGACACGGTTTTCCACTGGTCTAGGGACCAGTCGATATGCTCGCGATCCCAGGAGAGTCGCTGCAGGCGATGTCGTGCTGTCAGTAAAGGCATTCGAGTCGGTCTTCTGCTGTCATAGCCCAAGGAAGACAAATTTCGCCGCACAGTCCTATCGGACATGTCCCTCGTACGTCCCACATTAATTCCTGTCGTTATTTTACGAAGTGTTGCGTGTCTATTAATATTGACCATTCTACACAGACGTCGGTGGTCTCGGTCATTAAGTGCAGGTGGTCGCCCATTGCGCTGTCCATGATGGGATGGGATGCCTGAAATTTCATACTCTTGGCACACTCTTGATACTGTGGATCTCGCAATGTTGAATTCACTAACGATATCCGCAATGGAATGACCCATGCGTCTAGCTCTAACTAAAATTCCACGTTCAAAGTCTGTTAATTCTCGTCGTGCCGCCATAAATCACGAAAAACCTGTTCACATGAATAGCTTGAACACAAATGAAAACTCTGGAAAACGAACTGCGCATTTATACTTTTTCGCTGCGATACTACTGCCATCTGTATATTTGCATATTGTTATCCCATGACTTTTGTCACTTCAGTGTATATTATTATTATTATTATTATATATGATTTTCTTCAACTTTTATTTTTAATTTTTCTTAATGGCAAACTAAGTTTAGTTGTATGACCAATTTTGAGAAGATAAGAGCTATGATAATAAAGCAATGCTTGTAGAAGCAGGTTAACATTTAAAAAACGTATCTGCTCTCAAAGAAGCATACATAATGATAAGGCAATACTGGTAAAATCAAGTAAAAGTATATGCGATCAAAAGATGTTGCTGAATATTGCTCTTTATACTTTATGCATTGCCTACGCCATTTCGGGCTTCAATTATTCGTTGAATTCAATCATTCAAAAAATCCTTAAAGAAAACAGCATCATGTTCTAACATGATAATAAATATAAAATTTGATACATGATCTAGAATCAAAAATGTGGATTATTATCAAATTTGAAACCAATTTTTTAAAAAGGTTGGTCACTCATCGGTTAGTAATTTCAAATGTATGTAAATGCTATGACTTAAATAAATAAAATTTGATGTACGATCTTATGGATATAATCACATTCCATATTTAATTTTAAGTTTAATCAGTTGAAAAGGAAGTGTCCGTTATAAAAATTCAATTCCCGGGTAATTTTTAAATAGCTACATATGAAGTATTTATAGCCAAACATCACTGATAAATTCAATGAAGTGTGCTAGTTATCTTTATCTTTGGTAACCTTTGTTCTCTATACAAGGGACCTTAAACAACCTTGGACCAAGCTCTTAATTTTGTGAGTGAGAAAGAGGAGAGAACCTTTATAGAGAGAATACGAAAAAGATATATTAAACTCTTTGATATACACAAGTGTTTCAAATAAATTTATTGATCTAAGATTATAAAGTTCTTATTTGGATTTTTAAAAATAGAAAATTTGTTTTGCATCCTAGATAGAAACTAATTTTATGATACTTTCCTTCTGACATTCTAAAAAAATATTTTTCCTAAGTTATTCTTCCAATTAATATAAAGCTATTCTAAAAATAAATATTATTTTTCTATATAGCCACAACTATTTTGCCCATATGTAAATAGTGAATAAATATTTATGTCAAACTGTTATTCGTATGGATTAAACAATGGAACTAATTATTCTATATTTGAATACGTTGGATAATAATAATTGACTAAAGGGAAGAATCAAAACATAATTTGATTCCTTTTTGCTACTATTTTAGTATACAGAATTAAAAAAAAGTGTTTTTTTTTTTCAATAAGAATTGTGTCTACTATCTGTAAAATTAAAATACTCTTTGTGAAACTAATTATATATTTTAAAGAAAATGTTTCCGATTTTTAGTTTTATTTGCTGGTAAATGTATTGCTGTATAAATGTAAAAGATTGCATTAGAAAAATGATATTGTAAGTTATAAATATGATAATATATAATGTATATGATATAATAAAACTCAATACATCTTCACTCAAATTCTACCTTTACCTATTTAAAACTCAGGATGTTTCAGGATGCAAGCAAAAACTTTTTTATAAGATGAAGATAGAATTTAAAGTGATGATTAATTATTGAATTACTGTTGCAATATTTAAGGAAATTGCATAAACGAACTTTATAAAAGAATATCAAATAAAAGAAATATTCAAAGAGGAGAAAAGTCAGCTTTTGTTTTATGTCAGAATATCGACGATTCTAATTTAATTAAGCTATTGTAACTTTACAGCCACCTAATAAATCAGAGCAGATGAGTAAAAGCTAACTTCATATTTGTTTTTATCACTTGAAATACAAATAGAATCATTTAAAAACTTCTTAGTGGTCAAATGAGTATTGATATAAATCATTTCGACAATAGCATGGGTTGAAGAAAAGTTGGATTCCTAAGAACCATCATAAACCACGAATCTTCTCATCGATGTGGAAGCAACTCAAATCAACTCCAAATCATTAGAAAAAACGAAAGCTTTCTAAAAAAAATGTGTAAAAAAGGTGTATCTCTTAAATATCAATTTCAAGAGATTTTTGGTCATGAGAGGTCAATATTGTTGAATATATAGTCAGATGATTCATTGAAAAAATCAATAATTTGAACCCTTGCCTGAGGGAAACCCTTTAGAAAGTCTTCAGGATGGATTTTGGTTTTATTTTTATTAACTTAGTATTTTTGCTATATATATATGGGGTGGGGTGGGGGGTGCGCGCGCGCGCGTGTGTGTGTGTGACAATTTTAAATGCTGAACAAAAAGACAATAATTATGAAATTTAATTAAAAACATTTCTGAACAAAACAAATAAATATGTATTTAGAGAGAGATAATGCTGCTATCACTAAAACACGGACAAACATAACGATATTAGAAAGAAATAAAAATGAAAGAAAACTAAATAAATTTAAGAAAAGAAAAATGAAATCTACGATCTTCGATTTTAAGTTATGATGTGTGAACATTATTTTTTGAGTCATTATTTGCATTAATTAATTTAAGTCATTAAATAGTTTGAAAAAGCAATACTGGTAAAAGCAAGCCAATCTTTTGAAAAGTCATCTGCTTTCCAAAAAGCATACATAGTAATAATGCAATACTGGTAAAAGCAAGTAAAAAATATATGCAGTTAAGAGATTTCGGTTAATATTTCCATTTATACTCATTGCCAACGTGATTTCAAGCTTCAATTATTCATTTCCTTCAATTATTTAAAAACTTTTAAACAAAAAAATCGTGTTCTCAAATAATAATACTAAATTTAATGTAAAAAGTACAAAACAATGATTCCAGCTTGAAGACTTTCTTAAGGGCCACATTTTGGCAGGTATTTAAATTAGAGATTTTATATTCTGGAAGGCTTCTGACTTTCGTCCAGGTCACAACGAGGCCAATATTTTTTGATGAAAGTCAGACTTCTGACAAAAAAAAAAAATCCTTAGTTTGAATCCTTGTCTGAGCAAGTCTTCAGGTCGGGTTCGTCATTTCTTTCTTTTTGCACTAAACTTGATATTTATTTCTAATTTGGATGCTAAACCATTTAATTTATTCCATTTTTTTATTATCATGTTCTGACACATTTGAACTGAACGTACCGAAAGACAATAGACAGCAACAATATAGATGTTTCATTTTAACATCCGTAACTATAGTCATGACAATTTGGGCCATTTTTATCCAGGTAGTAAAATTTCAATTTTAATTAATGGTGGTTACATGTGTAGGACAGGCCGAATGAAAAAGTTCCAATTGATAGACTTCGTTTAAAGTGTGAGAGATACATGTATCAATTATTTATTAAAATTTTTAAAAAAAAACTTAGAGAAATAAACTTAATAGGATTTAAAAGCTTGGTGGGACTACTTCAATTATAAAAGAAGTAAAATATAATTTTTGTGGAATGAATGGTTTTTTAGGTGTTGGCGAATAGCGCTAGGTCCGAGCTCCCAATCTAATGGTTAGTAGCCAAGTAATCTATCCGTTGGGCCAAAAGTGCACTTCGGTCCGAGGGATGTTATCTGGCTTATGTATAGCAATATATATATTTCTTGAAGTTACTGAAGAAAAGTTAAACATTCCAAGTGATTTAATCTTTACCAAAACATTATTACAATTGTAAGAAGCAAGCAATTCGCTTAATAAACTCCTACTATTCAAGTCGCCGCAGTGGTAAGATTTGGACTTCAGAATCAGAGGAATATGGGTTCAAGATCCGATTCCACATTAAATCCTTCCACACCAAGCGTCCTCTCGCCGGTGTGGAGTACCCATTTGGGTGTCGTCTTCGTTATCTGACCTCGGCTAAAAATTACGAGGTCCGTCCCAAAATAGCCCTAGTGTTGTTTTAAAAATCGGGACTTAACTTAGCTAGTCCCGACAATTTTTGCACCACTAATAGCATTAAAAATCACTTATGACCTTTTAAACATGTGATGCCCTTATGAGTGGAAACACAGATTTATAGAGATTTTTATTGAATGATGACCAAAGAACTTCACTCTTGGTGATAAATTTGGTGACTGTTTGAATCCAAACTGGATAAGTTTTTGAATGTCATTTTATTTTCAAATCTGTCATTCACCTTCAAAGTATTTTCATAAAAACACGCTAATTTAGATATATTATATACATATTTTAATAACTCAAAATTGTTCATAACACTTCTTGTTTCTTGAAAGCGTGTCTCACAATTCTCATAAAAATCACTGAAGGTGAATGAAAGAGGAGAAAGACATTTCTATAAATGTTAGATAACGTCTCCTTTCCTTTCAAGTTTTTTTAAACATTTTCTCAAATTTCAAATGTAACATTTCAATAGAAAGGAACAAGGTTATTTTTTGTAAAAATGTATTTATAAATTTACTGAATCGGAAATAACAAATGGATGTCAACGGTCCTTTGTTGCAACAATGTATTTATGTATTTAATGGTTTAGAAATAGCCTTTTCGTTATATTTTCAGTTAGAAGCGCTGAAGTTTAATTTATAATATTCTTTTCACTATCTGAGAATCAGGAATGAATCATTAAAGATAAATGAAACTTAAATTTTATAAATCATAATATTTCCAAAATTTTAATCATAAAAATCTATGCAGATATATTTAGTAATCAAAATAATTATCATAACATATGATACTTGTAAATATAAAATTGATAAACTCTATGAAACATTTTTTTTATTTCCTTAAATATGAAGTATCGAACTTTCTAGATGCATAATGATTAGATAACTCATAAAAATCACAAAAATCTGAAAATGTAGTTTTATTTCCAAACTATAGACTTTTAAAAACTTTTTATGCGAAATATTCAACGAGTGAACTCGGTTGTTGAAAGCGCTAATGGTTGGATTTTTGAAATCGAGATAATACGTAGTTTTAAATCTGTCAAGTTTGGACTAAATCTTAAAAAACCTTGATTGACTCCAAAATTAAAAATACACTGAAGTGACAAAAGTCATGGGATGACTGTTATTATCGTGTCGGTCCTCCTTTTGCCGAAGTGCAACAACTCGACGTGTCATGGAGTCCACAAGTCATTGGAAGTCCTCTGCAGGAATATTGAGCCATGCTGTCTGTATAGACGTCCATAATTGTGAAAGTGTGGATGGTGCAGGAGTTTGGGCACGAACGGACCTTTCGATGATGTCCCATAAATGCTTGACGGGATTCATATCGGAATGTTCATCAAACCAATCGCGAACAGTTCTGGCCCGGTGAGATGGCGCATTGTCATCCATAAAAATCCCATCGTTGTGTGGGTACGTGAAGTCCAGGAATGGCTGCAAGTGATCTGCAAGCAGCTGAACATAACCATTTCCAGTCAATGATCGGTTCAGTTGCACCAGAGGACCGAGTCTATGCCATCTAAAAACAGCCCACACCATTATGCAGCCACAACCAGATTGAACAGTGCCTTGCTGACAGTTTGGGTCCATGGCTTCGAGGGGTCTGCGCCACACTCGCACTCTACCATCAGCTCGTAACAACTGAAATCGTGACTCATCTGACCACGTCACGGTTTTCCACTGGTCTAGGAACCAGTCGATATGTTCACGAGCCCAGGAGAGGTACTGCAGGCGATGTCGTGCTGTCAGTAAAGGCACTCGAGTCGGTCTTCTGCTGTCATAGCCCAAGGAAGACAAATTTCTTCGCACAGTCCTATCGGACACGTCCCTCGTACGTCCCACCTTGATTCCTGCAGTTATTTGATGAAGTGTTGCGTGTCTATTAACATTGACCATTCTACACAGACGTCGGAAGTGTCGGTCGTTAAGTGCAGGTGGTCGCCCACTGCGCTGTCCATGATGGGATGGGATGCCTGAAATTTCATACTCTCGGCACACTCTTGATACTGTGGATCTCGGAATGTTGAATTCACTAACGATATCCGCAATGGAATGACCCATGCGTCCAGCTCCAACTAACATTCCACGTTCAAAGTCTGTTAATTCTCGTCGTACCGCCATAAATCATGAAAAATCTGTTCACATGAATAACTTGAACACAAATAAGAGCCCTGGAAAATGAACTGTGCATTTATACTTTTTCGCTGCGATACTACTGTCATCTGTATATTTGCATATTGCTATCCCATGACTTTTGTCACTTCAGTGTAAATGGAATTTTTTTATCCATTCTATTAATAAATTCAGGGTAAGATAAGGTAAATATTGCAAACATCCAAAATTTTACGATTTTAATAAATTTCCATATTACCATCACATATGATTTTTTTATTTAAAAAAATTGAAATCACAATTTTCATTCACTCTGAGGAATTAATAATCTCTAACGAATACGACCGAATCTCATTTATGGTTATTTTGAACAAAATTGTACTTTCATATAAACTTTTGTAAATACTTCAACGAAAAGGGTGTCTTAGTGTCTGTCTATCTATTTGATAGAAATTAAGCTCAAAAAGGCAAATCTTTTAATCTATATAAATTTATTATATAATTTAATCACAGAGATTGATGAAATATTAAATTAGGACTCCTTTTAATTCTAAGATTACTGTTCTTTTTTTTATTTAATTATGTAGAGCTGAACTCAAAATGCATCATTGATACAATACAGGACCTTCAAACGCATCATTGATAAAATACAGGATGAAATTGGGAAATTAATTTTTCTGTGATGTATGTGGCCTTTTAGATAATGTATAAAAGAATTTTTTATTGTTTAAAAGCCTTTATTCGATCTGGGCTTATTATTGAAATAAGAAACGGTATTAAATATATATTTTTATTTCGTACATTTTAAAACTCAGAGTTTTCTATCTGTTACCATGACGATCCCGAATCTGAAGGGCTCTAATTTATAATTTGAAATTTGAAATATATAAGGTATTTAGATTTATAGCTACAATTTTTATTTAGAATGTTCTGCTTCTGCGTTTTATTTTCTATCCTTAGGCTCCAGTTTCAATGTTTTCATTGATAATTATATACGATGAAATACAGGAATCATAATAAAGCGTAACTTGTAACGTAAACGTTGCATTTTTAGATCATTATTCCTTCAACTTTTGATGATCTAGATAAAAATAAGATAGATAAATTATGAAACGGATCGATTATATTACGATGTTGTCATCAAAAATAAAACGAGATAAATATGATGCGTAGGTATTTATGGAAAGTCTAAAAATTACACCAAATTCATTTTAGTTGCAAGAGTAACTCGAATTAAACAAACAAGAAAGGCTCTGTGTTAACTACAATGAATGTTAAAATAAAATGGACCAACTATGAATCCAATATCTCAATTGGTAAAATTTATATTTCTTACTTAATTAGATATGAAATCTTGCCAGCGTCCTGACACAGAGTTAGCACGTCTTCCCCGTGATCTGGGCATCCCAAGTTCGAGACCCGGTTCGAGCATTGTTGTTCTTCTGCTCTCTATCTGTGAGGCGTGTGAACGTTACGCTCTGTAAAAAGGGGCTGTGCAAGAGAATATGATGAGTGTGTAGATAAGTCGTACTCTTGGCCCTAATTGGCGCTACTTTAAAAAACAAGAGACGCTCATTCGGCTTAAAATCGCTGAAGGCCGTCAGTGCAATTGTTCATGGTAAGTGTCATTAGTAACAACAACAATTAAAGGTTAATTTAGAGTAGTGAATAATTGAAGTGTTTTGTAACCCAAAGTAGTACACTTCATGTTATTCTTTTTTTTTAATTCATGGTTACTTTAATTTCTCATTTCAAAAATTTACTTTATTTCATTTAAGTGTATTTTTTTAATTTAGTAACTTTAAGAATATTTTATTATTTATTTATCGAAATGTATAATTATGCGGCAGATATATTTGTACACAGTATTAAACAGAAATTTATATTTTATAAATACTGTACTAATAAAGTGGATTTGATAGGGTCCAAGTTATATCATTTTGAAAATTGTCAATATATTCATATTATTTTGTAATTCAAAGATTTTCAAATTTATGAGGCAATTTGTTTTACAGTTTTTAATCAAGTTGCTTATAGCTTAGCTGTCACAGAAAAAACTTAGAATTCCTAGTCAGCATCGATTTAGTAGATTATGTATTAACGATCATTTATATCAAAGTTACGATTAACGATATATATCAGGGTTTAAGAAGTTTTCCTTTTTAAAGTCTCTTTTACTGCAGGAGAAAGCTTCCTAACCTAGGGTTAGGTAATCTCTTTAAAAAAGGTAATTATTCTTTAATGATAAATAACAGAAAATTTCATTTTCAACGTTTTTTTAGCGCATAACAATGAAAGCTTAAATTTAACATTCACAATTTTCATTTCGAAATTTTGAGGCATAATGTACTGAACAATTTTTGTTTAAAGAAATTGAAGAAATTTCAAAAAGAAAACCTCATGAAAATTTTCCAGAGCCAGATATTTGCATAAATTATCCAATTTGGGGATTTATTTTTTAAAAAAAGGCACAGTGCTTCATTCTGGACTCTCCATAGGCAAGGAATATTCGAAGCGGACCACCTGAACATTCATATCTAAGTCGATTTCAGAGAGTATTATTTTGTATTTCACAAGCCTTTCACATAGAAAAGGTCTCCCTTTAATCGAATTGCACCCTTAAAATATGGATATTACATTAAGGATAATATATAGCGTTATTGCGATAAAGAAAACTCAAATTTCATTGGTAGACTATGTTTTCATACCTGGTGGGATGAGGGGCATCTACTGACCTACCTTCAGGAGAAAAACCCTGAACATGGTTGCCATAGGTAGACGAGTCTAAGTAAAGAGGGAAGTAGGCTGTAGCGTCAGCCTTATAAGCTAAATAATATCCTTCGAGCTGAAGGG
>JAOUZG010035803.1:1621137-1641590 GCA_026289955.1 Argiope argentata
GCGTTATTTTCGTTGATTGGATTTAAGAAACGCTTAATTGATGCTTCGTCTAAGATGATGCTGAAAAGGGAAATCCGAGTCTAAAAACCTTAGAATTGCATGAAGCACTTCAAAACAAAATGCACCATTAACTTGATATTTTCTGCTTAATTTAGTTTATTCTTTTTTGTAATCCGAGTTTCTTTACTTCACTTTTTCGTATGGACTTATTTTTAAATTCTGCAGAAAGGTCTTATTTTTCTACTAAAATGTATTATTTCTTAAATCATCAACTTTTTACTTTTTCGTATAATGTGAGAAAATATTGAAACCATCAAAATAGCTGAATTTCTAAATTTTGAACCTCCCTGAGTCCGAAAAAGTGCATTTTTGGAATTATGCATGCTTATGAGTATGATATTCGAAGATGCTTTGAGCTAAGGGGATGAAATTAGATGAATCGTAAATAAATTTATAAATATCAGCAAAATTTCGATCGAAATCTATTCAGAATACATAATACATTAGTTATAAAACGTAAAAAGTTAGATTCCTATAACGTGTTTCACAAATTTAATATCTAAAATGTAGATAGTTTTCGAATTTGAAATTCTCTTCAAATTAAAGTCTGTCATAACGTACTTTCAAATGCATATAAATGCAAAGATTGAAAAAGGTAATGACTGATATCAATGAAATTTGGTATGTTCGATCGTGCGTCAATTTTGGTTATAATAGAAAGTTTATAAAGATATTCGGTTATTCTGATACTTGTGTATTAACTGCATTCTCACAATTGATTCCAAATCTCTCTCCTTAATAGTCTTTGTAATAATTATTATTCACCAACGTCATACGGTCAATAATATACAAGTACATTTATGCGACAGTATTTCGGGAAATTTTCGTGGTAATTATGACCGATGGTTTCCTATATATTTCTGCATTATCCAATAAATTTGTTAAAAGAGCAAAATTAAATATTATTGAATGTTCCATATTTTGTGAATATATATCGATATTCTGCTCTCAATATTTACATAAGTGGCAATGTACTATCAATTGAATTTTTAAAAATTGTATCTGCTGTTGAGGTGTGGATACAAAAAGCAAGATATTTCACTTCATGCATGAATGATATTCACATATCTCGAGCAATTACATTATCAATGAAGCGCAAATGACACACTTACTTCAAATGATTATTAAGTGAGCCAAGATACATGAATTTTCCTCAATCGACCAGAGACATGGAGTAAAAATGAGACCATTATTATTTTTCTTTTTTGACTTTTGCAAACAGGATTTTACTTTATTTTAATAAAAGTACATTCTGGAAATCATGTAGTTTTCAAAAATATTTAAAATATCAATACTTAAAATGTTAGATGCTAGAATATTAAATGTTGGAAAGATGTTATAAGAAAAAACATAAACAATCTTTTAATGAGTATTTACTTCATTTGGATATTATGGAATTACACTAATATTAATAACCGATGGTAGAGTTTAACAAACAAAAATGAGGAATGCAATATATTAAAGTATTGCTTTTGCATTATTCATATTAAGAGCAATTTTAGAAACATGAAGTCAACAACTCTATAAATAACTTCAAAAATTTTGAAAAAGAATATATAGGTTTTGTGGCTCATATTTAGGCTTCCACCAACAATGTAGAAAGAATAACTTCAGCTGATCTCTAATCTAATCAGGTGTCTTGCCTGTATCCTAGGTTGTCCCTGATGAGTACACAGTTTCTCTTTATTCTGTGATTTACCTGCGAGATTTGTGAAAGATCCCCCCCTGCCTCAGTATAAAGGAATTATGCAAGCAAGAGCGTGAGTGCCACCTTCGTATGTTAGACTTTTGCTTTCAAGTTATTAGGGACTTTTACCCTCAAAATCTGCACAGACTCGGATTAAAATCGTGGGCTTGTATATGGTGAGTGTCTTAAGGCAAACAGGGACCTGTAAAATGATTTTTTACAATTTTCTCCTTAGCAATTTAAACTTTTACAGGCATTAAGAGTAACACTATAGGAGATGATACACAAAATTTTAAAACGCTATATTCATTTATTTATGAGTTAGAGGGGGTTAATATATTATAATATTAGCGATAAATAACATTAATGAAAATTGTTCCATTCGCTCCAACTTTGTTCGAAAGCGCTCCAATTTTAATTATTACATACGCTAACTCTTTTGAAACAAAAGTTGGGATTAATCTTGAAGTTTGAGTTCGAAATATCAAAATTAACCTATGTAATAAACTAAGACTACTTAAACTTTTAAAAGAAATCGGTAGTTTTGAGTAATCACATTGGTTATTTTTGATATTTCACACTCAAATTTCAAGATTAATCCCAACTTTTGTTTTAAAAGGGTTAGAGTAAGTAATTATAAAAAACGGAGCGCTTTCGAACAAATTTGGAGCGCCTAGAACATTTTTCATTAACGTTATTTATCGCTAATATTATATTGTATTAACCCCCCAAATCAAAATAAATTAATATAATGCTTTAAAATTCTGTGTGTCATCCTTCTATAGTGTTAGTCTTAATGCCTGTAAAATTTCAAATTGCTAAGGGGAAAATCGCAAAAAGTCATTTTAAAGGTCCCTGGTTGCCTTAAGTAACGGCAACTAAACGATTTGAAATTACTGAAGATATCATTGTATTCAAGAACAGAATACCACTTGATAATCAGAGTTAATAAGTAGAGCGGAGCCATCTTGACCTCTGTCTCTGGTTGCAATGTTAATAGGTGATTATTTTCATTACCATCATTATAATCATTATTATAATACGGTATTCAAACCTACCTGCTCAGTCCATAATCCGGTGGTCTTCTTGTCCTTGCCCTGAAACGAGCCCTCTCTTCTGGCGAGTGTACCACGGTTCCATAAACACCCAAAGCCTCCTCGGGCAGAGATGTGTCAGCAAACCTGCCCGGGACACGTCGAGGTCCGGCTATCTTTGTCCCAGGATACTCATCAAATTCGTGAAAACCGAGCGAGTCGGGGGTGTCCAGTATCCTGTTGGGAGTGTCGTACACTTCATTCTGGTCTTTCACAATGGACCCGAACTGGCCTTTCGGGGTATGGACGAAGTCCGTCTTATGGAAGACTTGTTCTTTGGCTGCGATGGAAGACTTGGCCGCGCTGTATGGATTGGGGTCCGGGTATTTGCTCGGTCTTCTCCTACCTGTGCCGTACCTCATAGCGCTCGCTGTGAAAGGGTCCTGCAGTTTGGGTATCTCATTGGTGAACTCCATCTGTCGGCCCATACGCCTCATGTGCCTCCACATGGACCGGAGCTCAGAGCAAGAAGGTTCTCGCTCCTGTGCTGGAAGGATCTCCATCTGCCTTCTGGCCACAGGTGGAAGGGCCACTGCAATGGGGGAATGTTTTAGCAACAGGTGATGGCCACTCGGTGGGATCGGAAAGGATGTTGTGGCCCGGGTTCTGGAGATGGCATAACAGCACAGTAACCAAGCAAGCACCTGCACATACATTGTTTCTGACGGACGTTTACACCTGGAAGAAAAGGGGAAAATAAGCCACCTTATGGTGTTTTGTCAATGAATTCAAAATTAAACAATTGACAAATTCACAATATGGAAGAGAGGAATGCATGGTAAATAAATTGAATCATTCAAAAAATAAAAAGCTTAAACTTTTATTATACAGGGTGTCCAAAAAGTTCCCGTACAAAAGTTCCCGTAAGGGGGAGGTTCAAAATGATGCTATTAACCCTCAAAAGACGAATTTAATTCTCCTGCCTACCGACGATTGGAGTGGAGGGAAGGTGCATTTATTATAAAAGGGGAGGGGGTTCGACGTGTGAGCGGAGACACCCTGGTGCTAATTTAAAAGAATCGGCGGAATGAATTTAAAAAAAAATGTTACTTTAAAAGAAATTTCAGTGCGACTCTGTTCCAAAACATTTAAGCTTTATAATGTTTTAGATTACATTCGTCTATCTTTATATCGTTTCTTTAGTATTTACCATCAAGTAGGAAAAGGTAAAATACCCGATGTAAAAAGATAATGATGTGCATTATACAGGGTGTCCAAAAAGTTCCCGCACTCATGATTTCTGAATTTATTTTACAAAAACAATAGGTTCAAAAAGAATTATTTTTAAGCCAATGATAAAAAGCACTTTTAACATAACTAAGGAGAAAAATACTGAACTTACATTTATAATAAATGTTCAAAATGTCCATCCCTTTCTTGGAGGCAAAGCTGAACTCGTTTGCGCATGTTTTTCGAAACGCGTTTTAGCAAGCAAGGAGTGATTTCTTGTATCCTTTGGGTAGTTGCGATTTTCAAATAATCTATTGTTTGAGGATCACCTTCATAAATTTTGTCCTTTAAATATCCCCACAGAAAAAATGTCCGGGATGGTCAGATCAGGGGATCGAGGTGGCCAAAGATTTTTTGAGATTAGTCGATCACCGAAAAAATTTCAAGCATGTCCATGGTTTCATTACTCGTATGGCAAAATTTAACAAACTTGAAAAAAAATCATGGACAATGATTTTTTAAATTTGGAGTACGGGAACTTTTTGGACACCCGGTTTATTTTCCCCCTTATATATATATGCAACGGTATTTTAAAATCGAATTTAAACTTAATTAACTTTTTAATTTTTTAGTTTTTTATGCCCATATTAACTTTAATGTAAAATATTGTCTTATTTCCTGATCCCGTTCCACTTTTTCTACTTAATTAATTCAACTGATGCTTTGTAAAAATGCTTTAGTCGGGGTTCCCATGTTCCAAGGGAAGGAGCAACGATTTGCTGGCAAACAAATTCTTGTATAAGTTCCTTATGTTTCCCTTGCCTGATTCGGTGCGTGTAGAGAAATATCTATCAAAATCTCATGGTATAAAACACCATGGATAAATGATTTCCCTCTCTTTTACGTTAATTGGCTTTTGTATCGTGCTGTGGGTGGACGTGCCTTGTCCAAGTCTTTTGTAAATAGAACATGTCTCACCAGGATACAATAAAGCTTAAAAACTCAAATTGTCATCTATGTCTTCGAAACTGCCTTCTGCTTTCAGACAAAAATATCATGTGTTACATATATTTAGGGAAATATAATATATATTTTATTTTATTATATTTCAGAGCACCTAAGGCACATTGACATAAGTTAAATAGTTATTTACGTATTTAAAAATGTAATAATAGTTAATATTTTAATTATTAATAATTTTTGAACAAAAATAATATTATTTTGAAAAGAAAGGTGCTTATATGTTCTGAATGACAGTAATTTTTATTCAAATACTTATATAATCCCAATTATATTTCTTTCTCATTAAAAGTAATAATATGTATAAATAAATAACTTACATTTTATATTATAAGTAAAAATACTTTAAGATGGATTTAAATAAGATAGATTAATTGGTAATCTTAATATAAATATTTTCTTGGAACTAAAAATTAAGTTCTTTAAAGTTGTATATTTATATACATTTGGCTGTAAATATGTAAAGCATTTAAAATGGATATATGTCGTTTTCGTTTTAAGAAATTCAATGAAGTTCTTTTAATAAATTCGATATTTATTTCATTTTTTACAACATTAAAAATTGGCAATTTCAAGAAAAAAAATTTTAATCAAAATTATATGATAAACTAAATTTGCAAATTTCACAAAGGATTGCTTTAAAATAATTAAAAATGTATTTAGATAATAAAATAAAATATCTTCTAACATTCCCACAGAAATCAAACATTTTTTGAAGTAATTTAAAATTTATTAGAGGTTCAAAAATTTCAAAATTTCAAAAGATTATATTTATTTTAACAAAATCACTTATGAACAGTAATTATTTTATGTAGATAATTTTTGCACTTTTAATGAAATAAAAAATTCATAATGATTCTAAAAATGAAAATCCGACTTTTGACTTAATGGCAATTTTTTAAGTATAAATAATAAGTATAATTTATTATTATTATAAGTATTACAAATTACTATTTATTATATTAAGTATCATTTAATAATTATTGTTTATTCTCACTTTTAATGATTCAATCTTTGATTCAATAATTAATTCAATATATTATATTCTAGATAATTAGGAATTTTTTTAAAAAATTGTATTTGTCAATGAAATGGATACAAAACACATTCATTTTATGAAGTTTTCACTGTTTTGAACTAACTTTAAAATTACAACAAAAAATTATTCCACGAACGACATTTTTCTAATTTCTTTCGTGAAATTTGAATAAAAGCTATAATAAGCTAAAATACAATATTCTAAGCAGCATATTTTTACTTTAATTGATTTGGAAAATTAACAATTTACGATCATATATAATTCGATAAGTACACAATAATTACAAAAATTCATAATAAAATAAATTTTTGAATATGAAATTTGTTGGTAAAATGCACTTAAACACTAGATACCTAATTAAACCTATGTAAAATAATAATAATAACAGTTAATTTTACCTATGACATTATATGCAATTTACTTCATTTCCATATCTTCTCTGTTTAAAACGGAAATTAGAGGCATTATTTGAAAGCTATTTAAATAAAATCTATCTTTGATATTCTTTTCTTTCATCTAAAAATTACTCCTAACAAAAAGAATTCTAAAGCTATTTTTTACCCATTGCCACCATCTTCCTCTAAAAGCATCAAATTAAACTTGGCAGAGGAATTTTTTTCATTATCGTTTGTCTTTTTTTAACGTGAATTTAGTTAAAAAAATCTTTTGTTTTTTGAATTTTAATATAAATGATGACAAAAAAAAAACGAAATCATAACAAAAGAAAATTAATAGCATTTATAGTAAGCTGCCTTTATAGGATTTTTCTTCTTTTTTGCTCGTTGAGATAAAACCAGCTAAAATGAAACTAATGTCAATCTGTCTTTCATAAATGCAAATAGAACTTAAATCAGCAATGAGGAATTATGGGTAATATCTACTGAAATAATATTCACAAAAAAAATCGAATTTTATTGTTTTATCAAATAAAAAAATAATAGTAATTAAAAAAATATTTTTAATAATATCATTCTTAAATGCCATTTTGTGAATTTTAAGGCTGCGTACGATCATCAGTGGAATCATAAAAACATTTTTAAAAAACTTTATTAGAATGACATTATTATTAACATAAAATTATAAAGCAGATAGTAATAAATCGTTTGCAAATCCGTTGTAGTAAAATCATTTTAGATAAAATCTGTAAATAGTCGCTAATAAGTTGATATTTTAACACATTTACTTGAATATGTTTTAAATTTATAATTAACAATTAATGATCAAATATCTTTAATACATAAATAACATATTAAAATAATTAAAGAAATAATATTACTTCATGTACGCTCAAATCGATAACTAATAATAAATAATCGATTGTTTTCAGGATAAAAATATTTTTAATTTTCGTCTGGAATTTTTACTGTTGTATGAATAAAAAATATTTCAAGAATTGTTATAAACAAGTTAATCAACAAAAAACTTGTAAGTGCTCGATTTTCTTAATCGGATTTTTTAGATTATTAATTTTTTAAGAAAAGATATTCTCGGGAAAATGAAATAGTTAGAAGATAGACTTTTAATTTTTATATATTTAACCATTTTTCTACTTCTAATGAAATATATTTTTATATGCATAGGAGGAGGTGGAGGTTTATTTTCCGGCTTATGCTCTTGAAAGAATTCTTAGATTGTGCCGGGTTAACAAAAGTCAAAAACACGAATATCACAAGATTTTTATATGCATACCTCAATAAAAGAAATTTTAAGAGGAAGCATCAGTAAAGTAATTCTGCGCATGCGCTTATAAAATGTTTTGATTTTTTTTTACTCTTTTAATAGTGCAAAAAATATCACAATCAAAAAAAAGGAAAAGAAATCGAACAATCAGTAATGATATTTTAATAGTTCTCAGAATGATTCGACAATAACGGAAAAAAAACCCTATTTGACTTGCAATTATTTTCTCTCTCAGTTGTTGGATAGCAATAAAATATTTATTTTTGCTATTTTTAACGATTTTTTGATAATTTTTTATACTTATTTTCTTTCTTCTTTTTTTCATTTCGTTTTTCAGATTCGTAGTAATATAACGGTTTTGAAAAAAATCTTTTCAAACCAATAAATTGTCCTCACCAGAATAAATTACCGAATAAAATACACGTGGACATCAAATAAAAGGAAATTTTTCTGTTCAATCCCGACTTATGTTTTCCATATTAGGAAACAAATATTCATTATTTTTTGAAAGAAGTAGAAACATATATTTTTTAAAGCAGCAAGTCTTTCTGTTTTCTAATGTAATATTTCTTAATGCTAAGTAATAAGATATGTGATTTCCTTTTAAGATATGATCATTCTCAATTCATATTATTAACGTATGTGTGCGTACGTATGAGTGAATACAAACTAGTACGTTTCCTAATTCTAAGTTTGATACAAATATTCTTTAGAAGGTTAAAATGGGCACCTAATTGAATTTTTTTAAAGATTTTTATATAAAAAAGTGAGATTTTTAATATTGTGTCCATGATAATTTTTGAAATATTTGGTGTTCAAAATTAAATTTTACAACATTTTAAAATTTGAAACAATATTTATAATATTAATTTACCAACTTTTCACACTTTTCTTTAATTTTGATATTTTTCAAATTTTTTTTTAATTTAACACTAGATTTCATTGTTGCAATATGAAATTAAAACCATTTTCATTGTTATACAAAATAGCATAGCATACTTCCTTTGTTGACAGTTAAAGAGGAAAGATTTTGCTGAGCGTCTTTACTTTTTCTTCTACCCTTCCCTGTTTCTTTCTTTCTTTTTTTTATGCTCAACAGTTTAAAAGAGGAATCAAAAGATGAAATTTTAGTACTACAAAATTCTCCCTCCCAATAATATGAAATAGATTATCCAGACATTTTCGTTTTAATGGCACTATGATGTCATGGGACTCAACACCATTAGAAATGTACATGTGCGCAATAAATAAAGCATGTAAGGCTATTGAAATTAGACAACTTTTGTGTATGACACAATTTGATGCTTAAAAGTATTGAGTTGAAAGAATAGGAACTTACAACGGCAATTTAAATGAAATTAGCAAAAATAAATATTTTTGATGAATCAGCTAGTCACTGAAGAACTAAATAATATTAAAATATTCAGAAATGCTAGCATATAACGCTAATGTCAATTTCATTAATGTGTGTGTGTGTGTTTCAAAAGATTTATTTGCCTATTCTTACGTTTCAATAGGCGTTATTTTCGTTGATTGGATTTAAGAAACGTTTAAATGATGCTTCGTCTAAGATGACGCTGAAAAGGGAAATTCGAGTCTAAAAACCGTAGAATTATTGAGGCTATTGAAATTAGACAACTTTTGTTTATGACACAATTTGATTCGTAAAAGTATTGAGTTTAAAGGATAGGAACTTAAAACGGTAATTTAATTGAAATTAGTAACAATAATTATTTTTTGATGAATCAGCTAGTCACTGAAGAACTAAATAATATAAAAACATTCAGAAATGCTAGCATATAACGCTAATATTATTTTCATTAATTAAAAATAACAATGTTAGTCATATAAAGAATAACATTTGAAGTATTTTATTTGTTATCAAGGCTTAGTCTCTTTCCTTTCTTCTCTTTCTCATAATGATTTTCACTTCCTCATTCTTGGTAGAGATTCGGTTATTTAGAACCAACCTAATGGGCAGCTAATTTTGCTGGCACTATGATGTAATGGGACTCAACACCATTAGAAATGTACATGTGCGCAATAAATAAGGCATGTGTAAGGCTATTGAAATTAGACAACTTTTGTCTATGACACAATTTGATGCTTAAAAGTATTGAGTTGAAAGGATAGGAACTTACAACGGCAATTTAATTGAAATTAGTAACAATATATATATTTTGATGAATCAGCTAGTCACTGAAGAACTAAATAATATAAAAACATTCGGAAAAGCTAGCATAGAGAAGAAGATTTCAAGATTTTCGTTAATTAAGAATAACAATGTCAGTCATATAAAGAATAACATTTGAAATATTTTATTTATTATCAAGGCTTAGTCTCTTTCCCTTCTTCTCTTTCTCATAATGATCTTCACTTCCTCATTCTTGGTCGAGATTCGGTTATTTAGATCCAACCTAATGGGCAGCTAATTTTGCTGGCACTATGATGTCATGGGACTCAACACCATTAGAAATGTGCATGTGCGCAATAAATAAAGCATGTGTAAGGCTATTGAAATTAGACAACTTTTGTGTATGACACAATTTGATGCTTAAAAGTATTGAGTTGAAAGGATAGGAACTTATAACGGCAATTTAATTGAAATTAGTGACAATAAATATTTTTTGATGAATCAGCTAACTAAAGGACTAAATAATAGAAAAACATTCAGAAATGCTAGCATATAACGTTAATATTATTTTCATTAATTAAAAATAACAATGTCAGTCATATAAAGAATAACATTCGAAATATTTTATTTATTATCAAGGCTTAGTCTCTTTCCTTTCTTCTCTTTCTCATAATGATCTTCACTTCCTCATTCTTGGTCGGGATTCGGTTATTTAGATCCAACCTAATGGGCAGCTAATTTTGCTGCTCTAATTGAAACTGTCACCGAATTCTTGTAGCTGTGCTCTCAGAGGAATTTATTTTATTTTGAGAATAATATTTGTAGATTCTTTTGATGTGGCATTCTTGGCCGGAAAATTCCTGAGGAAGGCATCGCTGAAAATTCCATTCATTCTTCTATCATGGATGTGTGTATGTGTGGGAAGGGGCAAGGGGTTCGAAATTCTTAGAGAATCATTGCTTTACTGAAGTTACTTGAGAAGAAGATTTCAAGAAGGGGAAAGGTGTTCCTTGATTGGAAATGAAAACGATTTAAGTATTTCTTCCGAATAAATATTTTCAAAGTTAAAAAAAAAGATTTATTTTTTAATAAAACAATTGCAAAGTTCATTTTCGTTGTATTTTTATGTTAAAGCATAAGGCAAAACGATACATTTAATTAGAAAATATTAATCTTTCTTTGGGTTTTTTAAGCTTTTTACAAATATTATTAAAGAATTTTAGGAGATTTAAATCTGGAGTGTCTTATTAATTACAATTTTATTTATTTATGTTTTTAATTACATCTGTTCCTTCAGTCACACTACATATTTTTTATCCGTTGAATATTGTAAGTGCATTTAAAAATAGGAATTTGATTTGATTCTCTAAATCAATTCTGGCATGTGTGAATTGCAGATTTTTTGTTAATTAAATCTGTTTCAGGTTCGTATCAAAAGAATTATGAGAAATTTCACTATGTCCATGCTTTGAATGACGACTGTATTATTCGCATCAATCCCCTAATTCTATAGAGGTTTTTTAAGTCTCAGAAAAAAAAAGATAGATTGACAAGGTTTTATTCTTCTGTAGTAAGGAAAAGTTAATCTAATTGAAAAACAAGCAATATAAAAATAATAATTTAATTCTTACTTAGATCAACAAAAAAAAAATATTTTATTCTTCATTAAATAATCACAATTAAATTTTTTATAGCTGAATTTTCAATGCCATTTGAGGCAACGCAAATGCGTGGATTTTCTGCGCTAGTTGGAGTAACGCAATAAAGATAAAAATTATTTAATTTTTTTATTCTTTATTCTTAAAATTCAAAAGTATTTCAAAAGGAATCTAAAAAAATCGATTAATTAACAATTTTTAATTTTAAATGCATCAAACATTAAAAAAATAATCAGAATTTTTTTAAATAATTGGTCGAAAACGTGTTAAGCCTAACCTCTTTAGCGTGGGGAAAAAACGTCATCCACTAGATAAATAAAAAAAATATTTAATGGTGTGTGTATGTGTGTGTGTGTGTGCGCGTGTGTGCGTGTGTGTGTGTGCGTGTGTGCGTGTGTGTGTGTGTGTGTGGAGAGAGAGAGAGAGAATTGAATAAATTTGAAACACAATGATTCTCCAAACAAAGAAAATGTTAAATACACATTAATTCACAAGTGTTTTCATTAATTAAAGTGTGTTTCAATTGCTACTAATATTTTCTGCAATTTTTTGAAATTCAGTTCTAATTAGCTATAAAAAATTATTTAGTAACTATTATATATATCTTTATAATCACTCGTTAATGGAATAAAAAATAGATTAAGAACTAAAGAAAGAATTTATTAAAAGAAAACTAGAAAATCATTAAAGCTGTCACTCATTTAGCAAATGGAATGATCATATTAAGTTCCTTTTCTTTCCCTTCTTCACGAATATTTGTCTCAGCATACAAATTTACAGTCAGAAAATAGTTTATTAACTAGATATTATCTCAAATTCAATCCAATATTAGGATAACCGGATTTTTTTCCAAATATTGCAGTACTTGAAATTGATGAACACTTGCACCAACATTTATCATATTCATGAAATTTTAAGTTTAAATAATAAGATCTGTCTTAAATATATTTTAACTCTTGATCATCTTTTTTCATGCAGAATACAGAAGTTTTTCGCCTTATGCATGTTTAAGGAAAACTTATAGTTTGAAAGATTATTAGCATACCTTATGGAAGAACATTTATCCAGTAAAATTATATAATAGGAAAGTTAAGTGGAAACACTATAAAGAGGCTTCATCTTTGACAGGAGAGTTTTGATTGGCATGAAATTTTCTGATAGAATGGCAAAATAAAACCTATCAATGATCATTACAAGTTACCATCTTCCGAATGATAAGAATGATCATATAATCAATTTCAATATGATATACAGGGTGTCCAAAAAGTTCCCATACTGATGATTTGTGAATTTATTTTACAAAAACAATAGTTTTAAAAAGAATTATTACTATACCAATTTTAAAAAGCACTTTTAACATAACTAAGGAAAAAATACTGAACTTACATTTATAATAAATGCTCAAAATGTCCACCCCTTTCTTGGAGACAAAGCTGAACTCGTTTGCGCATGTTTTTCGAAACGCGTTTTAGCAAGCAAGGAGTGATTTCTTGTATCCTTTGGGTAGTTGCGATTTTCAAATAATCTATTGTTTGAGGATCACCTTCATAAATTTTGTCCTT
The DNA here is from genome assembly GCA_026289955.1 of Argiope argentata. Taxonomy (NCBI): domain Eukaryota; kingdom Metazoa; phylum Arthropoda; class Arachnida; order Araneae; family Araneidae; genus Argiope; species Argiope argentata. The sequence continues at coordinate 1,634,242 of JAOUZG010035803.1, forward strand.
TAAATATCCCCATAGAATAAAGTCCGAGATGGTCAGATCAGAGGATCGAGGTGGGTGGCCAATTACTTTTTGAGATAAGTCGATCGCCGAAAAAAGCTTCAAGCATGTCCATGGTTTCATTACTCGTATGGAAAAATTTAACATACTTGAAAAAAAATCATGGACAATGATTTTTTTAATTTGGAGTACGGGAACCTTTTGGACACCCGGTATTACAAACATATTAAAAAACACTTTTATAACAAAGTGGCATTCCATAAACATTCGTTTTCATAAAAATGAACGGCGCGTATCTTTAACAATTAACTTCCATTTCTGCCTTTGCAAATACATTATCATTTATAGTAATGAGCGTTTCGAATAAAAACGAAATAGATGTTGTTCAAATATGAGTGTCAAATCCCAGGGAATCACTATTCAAATACGAAATATTTAAATCACAAAATTTTCTAAACCCCGAGAGAGACATCTCAACAAATCCCTGCCCTCGTATTCATATTTAAACACACTATCAACATCATTAACCGAACAGCAAATAAGAGAAACACGGCAGCTCGTCGCCCGACAAACATAGAAAGTTAGAAGGGTGGAAAAAAATAAGGTTTGGAATGCCACCGAGTGTACAAACACCTCACATTCTATAAGAAACCTCCTTCGAAGCATCCTCCAGGGTTTACTTAAGAATATTTGAAGGGTTCTCGAGCCGTACCAATGACAGAGGAAGAGTTACCGTCTATTAAACAAAAGGCGTGGGGAGGAAGAGATACTTTCCGGTTCGTGTCTCTCCGAAATTACTTTTCATTTATGAAGCTTATTAAAACGCTTGAAGATAACTTCCTCGCAATTTCCCTGTCCTGACCCCCCCCTTTCGGATTCTTTCCATCCCCCTCTATGAGGGAGGAGAGGGAAGAAAATAAGTTTCTCTGAGAGTGAAGAGAGAATAATGTTTTGGTATCTGCCGCGAAAAGGCAAAAGGTATTTTTATTTATTTTTTTTATCAGCAGCTGCTATTATGCTAGCCTAATCGTTTGCAGAAGAAATTTAATTAGAACACAGTAACCTGGCAACGCCGTGGTGAGGCTTGCGAAACTTTCGTATCTCTCTCTCTCTCTCTCTTCCTCTGTCTCTTTCTAAGGGATTGATTAAAAATTGAGATTTTATTACAGATTTTATGTGATTTATGTTGTAAAGTTGTTGTTTTTTTAATTTTCTGATGGTAAAATAAAAGAGCTCCAAAAAAAAGTGAATCTTATGAAGATTAGAAATTCCATAGTGTAGAAAAAACAACAGATATATATATATATAAAAGGTTATCTATACTAGTTATCTAAAATAGAGTAAATATTTCATGAAGTAGCAGGTATTTCGAAGATTTAAAGTCGTCTTTAAACTAAAATTGAGAAAAAATTATTATTATTATTATTATTATTGCAGTTTTGACTTTTATTTTTCAAATAGCCATTGCCAAGAAGTGAATCAATAACTTTTAAGTCGCTGTTGTTTATAATGGCACTTCCCATGGACAAACTTGCTGATGCATCAGCAATTTTTAAACTAAATTGGGCGTCTCTTGCTTTGAAGTAGAACCAACTGGGGCCAAGAGTGCGACTTAACTATTACCACCTCACATTCGCCTGCTCATCTTCTTTTTACGGGGGTTCACATTCACACACCTTATAGATAGAATGCAGCAGAATAACTATGCCTGAACTCGAACTCGAACCCGGGACGCCCACATCACGATAAATACTTACTGTCCCTGTGCTAGGCCTAACTTATTTCTAGCTAATTAACTTTCTAAATTTTATGAAATGATTCAAGGATTGCTATTAGAAACTGACTGCAATAAAATAGTACAGCCATGCATTAATTGTTATCAAATGCGTTGAGTGGTATCCCGAATCAGAGAATCAAAGTCAAATTTTGCAGCTGGAAATATGAAAACTCCCAGTGTGTGTAATAACAACTAGAAACACATACAAGCCGAATCTTTCATGAAATAAGAAATTAAACAATTTTCAAGCAGTCCCTGAGTGTTATATTATCACAATATTATCTTGTAGAAATGTGAACCGATAAGATTTTATTTGCAGATTTTATCTAAAGGCTGTCAATAACGTTCGATATTTTAAAGTTTATTTTTGGTCAGAAAAATTTGTTTATATAAATTGGTATTTTTTCTCATTAATTAGTATCCAATAATTTGTTGTGATGTGACTAATAGCACTTGCCGTGGACAAGCCCCGCTGATACATCAGCAGATTTTAAGCCGGAGATATACGTCTCTTGTTTTACAAGTAGCGCCATCTAGGGCCAAGAGTACGACTAATCTACACACACGTCACAGCCTTTTTCAGGGGGCGGACTACATTCATGTAGATTCATTCATACATATCAGATCGTAATTTAGACCTGGAACAGAGAACGATCACCTCTGACCCAGTACCCTCAGTGATATTACTCTCGATATGGCGTACTTTGCGACCACGAAAAGATTTTACGAGCGCCAATCGCCACACACTCGGGGAATGTTTTGGCCAGTGAGCTTCGAACCCATAACTTAAGGAGGACGAGTCCAACGCTCTACCTACCAGGTCATCCCGGCCCTATCCAATAATTTACCCAATGCGAGTTCAAGTACAAAGATGAAGTAGGGATACGGTTACAAATCCCAATGTAAATTCCCTGGCGGAGTTATCAAAAAGATCAGTTTTTAAAATGACATAAAGTAATAGATATTATATGGGGTGTCCCATAACGATCGGATAAATTCTGCTCAGTCAGATTCTTTATTTGGAATGCATAAAAAAGGTTCAAAGGACTGTACTTTTTACAACCCACAGTTTTCCAGAAAAATGTGAGAAAAAAATGTATGATGCCATACCTGGTTTACGAAAGAATCCTTTATTCGGCCACTGGATTGGGGATTGGTAACCTGTTTCATGGCCACCACGATCTCCGAATCTTATCCTTTTAGATTTCTTCCTTTGGTGCCATGTAAAGGCAATGGTTTGTCGAGACCCAGTTATTTCAGAAATGGACTTAGTCCGTTTGTCTCCACAATGCGTTTATTTTTATGGGCACTACGATGCGAGAACGTGTAAAAGCAACCATTGCATGACTCGCGCATGCGCGTTGGACATTAGAGCATCTTCCTAATTAAAATTATGCCAGTGCTGATGTTCATGTTTCGGATAAAGATTTTTTTCGTAAACTGGATATGACGTCATACATTTTCCCTAACGTTTTTCTCGAAAACTATCGGTGGTAGAGGTACAGTTCTTAGGGCATTTTTTATGTATTCCAAGCAATGAATCTGATAGTACAGAGTTTATGTGATCTTGCTGGGATACCATATATGGTATGATGGAATGATATTATCTCTTGAAGTAATATCAACTACCTATTATACAGGGTGTCCAAAAAGTTCCCGTACTGATAATTTATTAATTTATTTTGCAAAAACAATAGGTTCAAACAGAATTATTTTTATGCCAATGATAAAAAGCACTTTTAACATAACTAAGGAAAAAATACTGAACTTACGTTTATAATAAATGCTCAAAATGTCCACCCCTTTCTTCGAGACAAAGCCGAACTCGTTTGCGCATGTTTTTCGAAACGCGTTTTAACCTGCTAGGAGTGATTTCTTGTATCCTTTGGGTAATTGCGATTTTCAAATCATCTATTATTTGAGGATCACCTTCATAAATTTTGTCCTTTAAACATCCTCACAGAAAAAAGTCCGGGGTGGTCAGATCAGGGGATCGAGGTAGCCAAAGATTTTTTGAGATAAGTCGATCGCCGAAATAAGCTTCAAGCATGTCCATGGTTTCATTACTCGTATGGCAAAATTTAATATAATTGAAAAAAAATCATGGAAAATGATTTTTTTAAATTTGGAGTACGGGAACTTTTTGGACACCCTGTATAATGAATTATTCCAAATGCATGAAAAATACACGTTTTTATTATTATAAGTGCTTGTTTCTATTTACCACACTTTCGAAATACCAGGGATAATTGAGATCCCCCCCCCCAAATTACCAATGATAATTGAAAATTCTGCCTCGTTTCCAAGAAGAAAGTCTAAAAATGGAAATTGAATCTTAATCTCAACCTTTATATGCCATCGAACAAAAGGATCTACAGTTTATTTTACAAATAATTAATTTAGGAATGAAATATGGTATTTATATAAAATTCGGCTACATTTTTTAAGGTAACCAGGGCCGGCTTGCTGGCACAGGGGTAGCGCGTCTGCCTCGTGTTCAGGAGGTCCCGGGTTCGAGTCCTGGTTCGGGCATGGTTGTTATTCTGTGTACTATCTGTGAGATGTGTGAATGTGCCCCCCTGTAAAAAGGGGTTGTGCAAGCGAATGAGATGAGTGTGTAGCAAAAGTCGTACTCTTGGCCCTAGTTGGCGCTACTTGAAACAAGAGACGCTTCACTCGGCTTAAATCTGCTGCTGGGTCCAGCAGCGAGCTTGTCCATAGGCAAGTGCCATTAGAACCAACCAACAAGGTAACCAGGGACCTTTAAAATGATTTTTTGTAATGTTCACCTTAGCAATTAGAAATTTTACAGGCATTAAGAGTAACACTATAGGAGATTTTAAAGCATTATATCAATTTATTTATGATTTAGAAGGGGGTGATATAATATAAAATTAGTGATAAATAACGTCAATGAAAAAGGTTCGAGCGCTCCAAATTTGGTCGAAAGCGCTCCAATTTTTATTATTACTTTCGCTAACCCTTCTGAAATAAAAGTTGGGATTAATCTTGAAGTTTCAGTACGAAATTTCAAAAATAACCAATGTAATAACTGAATCTACTACATTTTTTTTTAAAAAATCAGTAGTTTCAGTTATTATATTGGTTAATTTCGATATTTAGTTCTCAAACGTCAAGATTAATCCCAACTTTTGTTTCAAAAGGTTTAGAGAAAGTAATAATAAAAATTAGAGTGCTTTCAAACAAATTTGGAGCGCCTGCAATATTTTTCATTGATGTTATTTATCGGTATTAAATCTCTTATCTCATAAATAAATGAATATAAGGCTTTAAAATGTTGTGTGCCATCTCCTATAGTGTTACTCCTATAGTTATGCTTATAATTTTATATTTGCCTGTAAAATTTCAAATTGCTAAGGTGAAAATTGCAAAAAGTCATTTTAAATTTCCCTGGTCGCCTTAATATGGTTAAAATTAAGGCAGATAAAAATCAGAAAGTCAAATTTAAAAAATGATGAAGTAACATTTATCTTCTAAAGTACCTTAAAGAAGGCATATGTAAATGCCCCTCTAAGCTCAACCGTTGCCTAGCGTGATTACAATTCCCAGTTATCCTTGCTGACTTCACTTGTTATTGACTTGAAATAAAACAGTATAAATAAAACTCTTGTATAAAATATTGCGCTAAAAGCAAATAAATAAGAGCATGCCGAATCCTAATTGATATGCAGAAATGCAAATAAGATGTTATTGAATAAGAAAAACGGAAAACAAGCATAAAAGTTATAAATGGGTACAATACAAACAAATTCAAGATTCAAAACTATATTTCCAAAGATTGAATTCATGGAAGTAAGAGAACCGATTTCAAAACACAAATACTCCCAATCACAATAAAAGGTATTTTTAAATAATAGAAAAGCAAAATAGGAAGGACATTATTTACATAACCATTAGCTTATGTTTGCCTGTGGGTTCTCAACTTTATTTGGCGAAGTAAAACTCTTCTTTGTGAACTTTTGATATTTGATCCAGTTGAATTTCAAAAGTTTTGTCTAGTTATATTGATGGCAGAGTAAGTGGTAGTAGACTGGTTGACATTTCAGCCTTCTTGACTATCATTTTAATATTGTTTACTGCTGTTAGTTCCAAAACAGAGCTGTTTTGTAGTGAAAGAGATGTATTTAATAGGTATTTTTTTTTTGTTTCTGGAGTTTTTTTCATCCAATTTTAAAGATTTATAACTATTTGATAATATACCACTTTTAAATTATAGGAATTATTTATTCCAATGGAGTAGATAGCTAAAGTACAAAGTAAATATTCGCAAAATTATATTTTATATATTGATCAAAACCATTCATGTCAGAATCAAATTGCTTAAATATATATTTTTTAATCCCTATTTAATTTTTTCTCATAAGAATATTAATGAAATATTTGAAATAATTCAAAAATTTAAAAAAAAAATCTTACTCACATTTTAATTTTTCTAATTAATATTTTCCCACAAAAAACTTAATTAATTAAATAATTAACTTAATTATAATTGTTATGAATGATTTATTTTTTGTTTACAACTATCAAAATTCGATAAACCGATGCACTTAAACCGGTTAAGGGGTTATTATCACTTCGTAGACAATGGCTCTCCATGACAAGTTGGCGTATACTTTTTGTTTATTTTTTGTGTCTTGGTTTCAAATGCTAAAATCGACTTCAGAGTGAACTTCAGGAATAATATATTAAACATGGTAACCGTGTAACGCTATCCAGTGTCGTTATATGCATCAGATGTTTGAATGCCTTTACGTGTCCCTTCCATGTATTGTATTATTAAATAAAAAAAAAATAACCTCTATTTATCTTTATGAAAACCAAAATGCAGAAAGCACTGACATCTGAACACTTTTTCTTTTCCAACTGTGTAGTTTAATTTTATCCGAAGCACTCTGTTGCATTTTCTTCCTACCCCGGTAACGTTCTAGCAACACCCCCCCCCATCTACGGCATACCCTCACAAGCACCACCTTTCAGGGTCCCGTTCCTCATCAGTTATAAGAGCGCCACTTGACAGCTTTTCTATTTGACAAGCCCGAAGTTGACTTCGCCCCCATCTGCCATCAGCAGGCCTGTCACTCAACGACCGCCTCGGCCCATCCCTGCCTCCCCCCCAGACCCGTTGTTGACGCTCGACAGAACCTACCATCAATGACAAAACGCCAAACGACGGCCCCGGCTGAATGGGAGGCTTTGCTATATTAGAATGTGGAATTTCCACTTTTGGAAACTGTCCAATGTTTATTTATGAAAGAACGTCATTTCGGGAGTAAGATCTTTTATTGACTTACGGATACTTAGGTAAATGTGATGGTGGTTGTGGGTCTGGGAGAGCGGAGGGTCGTGGTTGTGTCGCAGAGTTGGCTCATGTCACGGATGAGGCACATATTACGCTCTAGGGTAGACTGGTCATTGAAGTTAAACGTGTCTTGCATCTTCTATTTGTATATTTGTTGTGCAGATATCGAGATTTTAAGAATTCTTTTATTCTTAACATTCAAAAACTTATTCTTCCAATTCCTACTATTAGCTCACACTCTCCCTAACAGTATAT
>JAOUZG010035803.1:1641990-1670120 GCA_026289955.1 Argiope argentata
TTAGCCACACGGATTCAATTTATCAGTATCGGTAGATAGATGCAATGCAATTGGAATTAGAAAAATTTCTGAAATCTTATTATTTATTTAAGAAAAATGTATTTATTATTTAACAAACACAAAATCATTCGAAGGAATTTGCATTTGTTTTAGCCACACGGATTCAATTTATCAGTATCAGTTGATAGATGCAATGTCATTGTCACAGGGACCTTTAAAATGAGTTTTTGCAATCTTCACCTTAGCAATATGAAATATCACAGGCATTAAGAGTAACACTATAGAAAAGGACACATAAAATTTTAAATCATTACATTAATTTATTTAGGAGTCAGGAAGGTTATTGTAATATAATATTAGCGATAAATAACGTTAATGAAAAATGTTCCAAGAGCTCCAAATTTGTTCGAAAATGATCTAATTTTTATTATTACTTACTCTTACCTTTTTGAAACAAAAGTTGGGATTAATCTTGAAGTTTGAGTATGAAATGTAAAATTTAACCAATATGATAACCTTTACTGATTTTTTTAAAAAAAATTCAAGTAGTTTTGAGTTAATACACTGAGTACGAAATATCAAAACTAACCAAACTTCAAGATTAATCCCAACTTTTGTTTCAAAAGGGTTAGAGTAAGTAATAATAAAAATTGGAGCGCTTTCAAACGAATTTGGTGCGCCTGGAACATTTTTCAATAACCTTATTTATCGCTAATATTATATTACATTAACCTAACTAATTCATTAATAAAATACTATAATACTTTAACATTTTGTGTGTCATCTCTTATAATGTTACTCTTAAGGTCTGCAAAATTTCAAATTGCTAAGGTGAAGATTGCAAAAAGTCATTTTAAAGGCCCCTGGTCGCCTTAAACAAATTCACTATAAAGTTGCTTTGGAAAATAATATTATCAACCAGCCCCAAAAAATTGCAATAATAATTTTATAAATAATTCTATTTCTGTTATATAAATTCACATTAATACTTCTTTATTGATGTCATTAAAATATATGCAGTTTTGTTTAGAACGTAATGAAAAAAAAAAAAACAATGGAATATTTAGTTCTAAGAAATGGATGAGCTTCTTACAAGAAAAAAAATGGATTGTTTTGGAAGTGGGGAAAGTAAAACACTATAAGAAAGGATTAATATCTATTTACAGCCCCGAACAAAAATAAGAATGAAGAGAATCCTTTTCGAGACTTCCTCCCGACTTATCAAAAAACAAACACAGCCCGCAAACAAACAATTCTTTCTTTGCCTCCCCGAGCTAGGCGCGTTGTGTCCCCTTCCCATTCATAATAGCCAGGGATCGCTTTTTATGAACGAACGAGTTCACGTCGTCGTAAAAAGATTTACGAGTCTATATCTAAAAGCAGCTGAGATTATGAATGCCCCGCCGCTTGGATTGGAGGAATGGCCGCCACTGATAAGGAGCCGCCCCTCTCCCCTTTCGAGCAAGGCCCGGGAATTTATAACAGGCCGCGAGATTTTACAACCAACCGAATGGGCTAGAACAGGATCGTTACCAGGAATTGCGCCTCAGGTGATGCTCAACGGATAGGTGGGTGAAGAACCAACAGGAGATTCTATCGTGGCCCATGTTTATCGCGTTATTTGTGGTTCAGGGGGTCTAAAAGTTGCTTGTATTCTAAAGAAACGTCAATATCTCTTCTCTTTGGTTCTTAGTTTATTATGTCTTTTTCACAGATTTTATGGTTTATTTATACGATAGAAGTATCCAGAAACAATCACCTAAAGTGTATAGACCTTTTTTAGATTGATTAGGTGTGAAGAAATTATGAGGAAAGCCGAACTATAAATAGATTTCGCTGGTACTTCAAGAAGTTTTCATCAAGGCAACAAAGTAGAACAAATTAATTTTAAAAAAAACAGAGAAATAAATTCTTAACCTTTTGGTCTAACCTTTTTATGTATTTACTAGCCGCCTTTGGCGACCAGTCGGTTCGCCAGTATTAGTGCTCGCAAAAATGTTCATATATTTTATGTAGCTGCGTCTCATAACAGGTTTTTCACCAAAATATTTTTAAACCAAATAAATTTTGATAATCATATAATTCATTTATAGTATTATAGTATTATTTTCTTCAGATGCTCTGTTCATTGTATTACTCATCTTTCTCTTTCTATCCGAGCAATGATTATCCAGGAATTGATATTTTCCTTACATGGTGGAGGGAAAGGTCTAAAATTCTACCTTTTTATAGAATAAGGAGATTCAAATTTTCATAAATGTAAACACTAAACAAATAAAGACACAGTTGGTTTTCAAGAAATGCAAAAGCTTAAAAACAGTTTGGAAAATGCCTCGCACAGACGAAATAATGGTGACACACACACCCTTCTTTTTGTTTCTATCCTTTTTTTCTTCACTACTTTTCTTTCTATAAACCCTTTTTTTCCCTTTGTTATTACTATTTTTTTTCCCTGCCCAGACTTTATTTTGAGCAGCCATAGATTAAATATTCATACCGACTAATAATAAAAGCAACTATTTTCTATTTTTTTTAAACATCCCGTTATCTATGAATGAAAACCAACTGACTTCGCGTTTTTCTTTCTAAACAAATCATAATTTATTACTTCCTGCTATCTAAGTTGGTGTGGGGGAAGGAAATGAAGATTTTTGGCGGGAAAGTAAGAAAAGTGTCGTTTTAACTATTTTCCTTGCAGTTTTTTCATTTTTTCTCTCCATAAGAACCATCCTCGTGTCTTAACGAAAATATTTTTAAAAAATTAGCCGAATCGGTCAAGCCGTTCTCCAGTTTTGAGCTTAGCAACGCATTTCGAGTTGCGTTTTTATTAATATAGATATATATATATATGTATATAGGAAGAATATGAGTTAATTGTAGGAATTGAAAAGGAATTCCCCTCATTGCTCGAAAGCACGAAATGATAGTGCGTTTTACTGAAATATTTCGATACAAATGGGGTATTCGCGTATTGTTAGATATTAAACAAGTGTATGCAGGGATATCTTAGAGGGTTTTATGTGAACAAAGCACATCCCTCGGGTATTTAACCAATCGGTTCGCTTGCACCCAGCTGAGAAAGGGTTCATTCATTCATTCATTCATTCTCTATTTATACTATTCTATATTCCTATTGTTAATTTACACTTCCCCTATATATGTACATATATATATTTTTTTTTTCAAATTTTCAATCATTAATAAAACTTTTTTTATTCATCCACTCAAGTTCAAATACCTTTTTTTTAAACTTGTAGTAAATGATGCTTGACGTTCATACAGATTTTTTACTCAATTTATTAATTAAATTAAATTCATTTTTTATACTTTAGAGTTTTAACAGTTTGTAATAGGCATTAGCTCAATCAGTAAAATGCGAGGATTTCAGTCTTTTCAAGCGAAGGTGAAAAACGAGAGTTCAATATTTTAGAAAATAAATAATATATTGATAAATTATTAAAATTAATTGTAATTATTTAATGCGACCAGGGACTTTTAGAATGACATTTTGCAATTCGCACCTTAGCAATTTGAAATTTTACATGCTTTAAGAGTAACATTATAAAAGATGACACACAAAATTTTAAAGCATTATGTTAATTTATTTATGAGTTAAGGGGGATAATATAATATTTAATAGCAATAACTAACGCTAATGGAGAATGTCCCATGCCCTCCAAATTTGTTCGAAAAGACTCCAATTAATATTATTACTTACTCTAACCCTTTTGAAACAATAGTTGAGATTAATATTGAAGTTTCAGTATGATATTATAATTAATTAATATAATAACACAAAACTGCTCAAACATTCTTTTACAAAAATCAGTAGTTTTAATTTAAAATCAAAATTTGTTTGGTTTAAAAATATTTTGGTGAAAAACCTGTTATGATACTCAGCTACATAAAATATTACATGAAAATTTTAGCGAGCATTAATACTGGCGAACCGACTGATCGCCAAAGGCGGCTAGTTAGCTATAAATATTGTTAATGAAAAATGTTCCAGGCTCTCTAGATTTGTTTAAATGTGCTCCAACTTTTATTATTACTCAATCTAACCGTTTTGAAACACAAAATGGGATTAATCTTGAAGTTTCAGAAAGGAATATGAAAAAAAAAAAAAAAACCAATGTAATAGCTCAAAACTGCATAAATTTTTTTTAAAAATCAGTAGATTTATGTTATTACATTGGTTAATTTTGATATTTCGTACTCGAGCTTAAATATTAATCCCAACTTTTGTTTCAAAAGGGTTAGAGTAAGCAATAATATGAATTGGAGCACTTTCGAACAGATTTGGAGAGCCTGGAACATTTTTCATTAACGTTGTTTATCGCTATTAAATATTATATTATCCCTTCCTAAATCAAAAATAAATTAATATTATGCTTTAAAATTTTGTGTGTCATCTTCTATAGTGTTACTATTATTGCATGTGAAATTACAAATAGCTAAGGTGAAAATTGCAAAAAGTCATTTTAAAGGTCCCTGGTCGCTTTTAAAAAAGTAGCTACAAAATTTTTTTTCTTTGTCAACCTAGGTATGAATTGATTAAATTTTTTTATATTACTTGTTACTGAAAGATAAATATTCCCTTATTATTTCCTTCGCGCACCTTAAAAGCCCTTTTTCTGGACAGAATTTTATTTAAATTCTCATGTAGAAAATGTGGTGTTCTTGTGAAAATAGAACACTCTTTTCTAATAAAAATCCTGAACACACAAATGTAAAAAAAAGATTCAGAAATTACACGAAAAGTTTAAGTAGAGTTAAGAAATATGTGCTATGCATACTACTCTGTTGAAAGAAAGATTATTTAAATTACTGACTCTAGCTTTCACAACCCTTCTGACATGAAATTTTTTATATTGATTAAATAAAACAGAATTCTGAAATCTTAAAAAATACTTGGCAAACTTTTTTCACAAAATAAAATTCAAAAATTTTACCTTCTTAGGTGGATATTAAAAATATTACTCCTTGCTGTCCTTTCAGCAATTTATTAAAAAGTTTTTGATAAACTAGAACATTATGATAGAAAACTGAAAAACTACTTCCAATTTTTTTATCAACTTTTCAAAATTAAAAAAATTACTCGTAGCAAATTTTAATAAAAATTTTACTTTATTTGTTCAAAATTTAACTTTATATAAAGTAGATTTTTTTTAAACTTGCGATTTAGCATTAAAAAATGTACTCCTTTTTACGAAAATGGGACTAAATTCTATTCTGAAAATAAAAAAAATTAGAATAAATAACTTTCGGAGGGCGTACTTAGCATTAAAGTCGACGTTCAGGAAAACTGAAATGAGAATGTATAAAAAATAAATGACGTCATTTGTTAGAAAGCAAGTTTCGGAAGTTAAAGTTTTTATGCGAGAGAAATTCTGAATAAGCAAATATTTAAAGGTAAAGCTGACTTTGCAAAATGTTTATATTAAAGGTCAGATGGTAATATGTATACTCTCTGATTAAACTCCAAAACAATTTCTGTCAAATTTCTTCATTTCGAAAAGGCTATTTAGAATAAAAGTGTTGGCAACGCATTTTTTTAAAAAATATTCAGATGTCGCAACATTTTGTTGGGGTGGAAGTTTTTTCGCTTCACAAAATATCCTTTGAAATAATACGAAGTTATTATTTTAATATTTTTAATTTTTTCTTGTAAGCAAAGAAAAAAATATGATGGTGACTAGTTTTCTCAACAACGAAATCGGGAATTTAAATTGATTTTAATTTAAATCCCCCCTAATTATAGATACAAAATACTATTCAACATGAATTTAAAACTTCCCCATTATTTAATAACCAAACAAGGTGGCAAATAAATATTTAAGAAATTCTTCTGCTATCAAATAACGGCTAATAATGGAACAGTATAAAATTAATATGTTATCGTTGTTACTTATGGCACTTGTCATGGATAAGCCCCGCTGGTATATCAGCAGGTTTTAAGCCAAAGATATGCGTATTTTGTTTCATGTCTGGCCAACTACGGCCAAGAGTACGAATCTAGCAATGCAATCATTACATTTACTTGCACAGCGCCTTTTTGCAGGGGAGGAAGAACAACAATGCCCGAACCGGGACTCAAACTCAGAACTCTGAGAATAATAGGAAGATGTGCTATCTCTATGCCAGAAAGTCGGTTTATAAAATCTATATAATGAGATAAGGTTATCATTTGATCTGATCTTCTTGAAGTTTTTTCTTACGGTACTTACCATGGACAAGCTAGCTAAGGTAGATAGCGCTTTAAGCCTAATCAGCGTCTCTTGTTTTGAAGTAGCACCAACTATAATCAAGAGTACGAGTTTTGTTACTCACTCATTATATTCGCTTGCAAAACCCTTTTTTACAGGCGTGCACATTCATACACTTCACAGATATAACACAGATGAAGAACGAGGCCTAAACCGGGACTCGAACCCAGAACGCCCAGATCAGTAGGAAGACGCGAGACCTTTGTGATAGGACACCGGGCCGTATTTGGTGTAAAGACCGTAAACCAAATTTTATTTCTTCAACTCAAAGAGTTTTTTCAGCTATAATTTTTTTAGATCTTCACAGATGCTAATACAAAATAGGCTGGTACAATGCCAAAGAATGTATCTATGGTACCTAAAACACAAGCATTTATTGAAATCGCGAATTCGAATTTTTTGAAAAAGTAAAAAGCAAAAAAAAAAAAAAAGATTTTGAATCGGGATTAAAACTGACATTAAATGTCAAGACGGTTTCAAATCCCAAAGAAAAAATGAATTATCGCTTTCCTCATTTGAAAAATAAAAGAAACAAAGAGGTTCTTTTTGTATCTTTGTTGACAAGAAATGATTTATACTTCGGAATGTAACAGTTCGAATTCAAAACTCTTCTGATGGATTTGCACATCGAAATCTTTTTTAGAAACCTAAATACTTACTTTATCGATCACAAAAGAGAAAACTGGTCTTTGTTTTTGTCGAAACATCTCTTTTGAAGCAAGGATGCGCTGATTGGAGGTGACATCAAAAAGATTGGTTTCCTGAATAGTTTCAGCACGGCAGAAGGGGAAGACAGTCCAATTCCGTCCTGAATCTAAATCCCAGCTTTGGTCATAATATACTGACGGCAATTCACGTAGGAGGTGGGAAAATCCTTTATTTCATAAAAATTTGTTTTAGATTTGTTAAAATGCATTTATGTGATAGTTGCTTCAACTATTTGACATTTTGGGTTTGTAAAGTGTTAAAAGTATCCTATAATAAACGCTAAAGTATTATGACATTCTAAATCTATAGTTCGAATTTTTTTTGTTTGAATGAAAATTGATTTTCTTAAAATATTCCAATGAATATTGGATAAGGATTCGTAACATGGTGATGTGATGAAATATTGTGATTGGGCAGATGGTCATTACTAGAGCCATAAAGCAAAGTTTTTGCTCTAAAATGTCAACAATTTAGGAACAATAAATAAGCAATCTTATAAAACTTCTTTTTATGTTTTGTGTAAATGCATTCATGTAGAAAGTTGCCTTAAATAGTTGATATTTGAGTTTGTAAAATGTTTGGTGATTTGTGGTGTTTGGCGATGTTCTTTGGCGCAATAGCTACACAATTGTTCATGCCGCGCCAATCCGATGGTGAAATATAAAAGTTAAATTTGGGAGTTAAAAGAATACGCATAAAAGATGATAGACTGCAATGAGATCGTATATAAAATGGCAATGCTTTAGAATTTACAATTCCAGTTTAAATAATAGTAAAACATCAATTAAAAAATAAAAAATACGAAATCAATGCTGTGGTACCATTGATAACAGAAGAGATACTTAGTAAGCGAACTAAATACAAGTATAAAATCTAATGTCCTTTAAAAAGTTTAAAATGTTATGGTGGTGTTTTTCACCCACGAGGTCCCGCAAGTTCGATGAAGTTGAATGAAAAAAATGAGCACGTTGGGAATTAAAATCAGGACATTCAATTAAAATGTGCTTAACGGTAAAATCCACCTGACATGTGGGACAATTTCGCTCAGATTCTCTAAAAAGATTATGTCTGTGGGTAAATCGCGTGTGTCCTATACGCAGGCGAGTCAATTTAACGTCTACTTCACGTATAGAGTGAACAGGTCCCATTTCAATAGTTGTTTTGACGGAATGCAGTTTATTTTCTGTTTGCAGATCCCATGTCAGTTGCCAAGAAGAAAATATATATTTGGCCAAGGACTTCTTAACATCACAATAAGTAAGTCCCCGAGACAAATAAAGTTGTTGCTGATTTTGCCTTTAAATCCGCCATTTCATTTCCAGTAATGCCAACATGACTAGGCACCCAACAAAAAAATTATCTCAAAGCCCTCGATTTGTAAAAGGCTCAATGAAAATAAAATTCTAATAGCAATTGGGTGCATCTTACTGTGATAGTGAGCTAGTGTCTCCAGAGCACTCATGCTATCAGTGTAAATAATAAATTTACGATGAGTAGAAGGAAAAATTTTCTGGACAGCACAGAAAATTGCCACCAACTCAGCAGTAAACACTGCGCAACAATTATGTAGACGGTAGCTTAATGAATCAGATGGATTAGACTATCAATATAAGGCAAATAATGATTATCCCTTTTCATTTAGCCTTGTAAGGGAAAAATATTGGTAATTTAAGTATTACTGAAGCCTTAACTTTTATTTAGATGAAATTATTAATCATCTATAAATCAAATTATTTTTTAAAAATTAAAATGCAACTTTCTAAGGAGGTACTCAAATTAAATTGGATAGAAGAATACAAGGTATAGATAGATAGATTAAATTGTAAGAAAGAAATACAGGGCCACAGAGGCCTGTATTACTGTTGCTCGGCCCTTGAGGGGGTCTCTTGCATGTAAAATTCGTCAGGGCCAAACGTTCCAGTGCTGTATGGAGTGGAGAGGGGGTGCTAGTCCTTGTGTTTTGACCGCAGTTGAAAATTATGAAGTCCATTCCAAAATGGTTACATTAACATCTCGTTGCTTTACAACGAGGCATTCATATAACTAAACTAAATCAAGTCAATTGAAATACCAGTAGAAGAAACTGATTTTTTACCATTTCATTCTTCTTTTAAGAAATGGCTGGTCATAGTAAAAAATTGTCAATAATTTCCATGGATGTTTAATGCAATTTAGAAGGGGGAGGGTATCTGATATAGAAAAATAACAGATCTCAGGGACAGCTGATTTTCTACTTTGCCAAGGTTCCTTATTTTCAAAGAACAGTACAAAACTGATAAATGTAGGTACTTTAGTAATAAAAAATGTAATTAAGTTCCATTTTGACGTTCCTCATTTATACATAGTTATATTATTGCCCTGATTCGTTCTATTGGGTTGGCAACTAAGTGATTGCCGCTTTTGTCGATAGATTTCCTCTACACCTTTTTTGTCTTGTTAACGTGGTCAGAGCATCTAACCTATGTTTTTTTTCTTACTGTGTCGACTTCTGCTTATAATTAGTAAAAAAATCATATCGATTAGTTCTTTAGTTTCGTTTTTATTCCAATTTAAAAATGGAGAAACAGGACGTGAGCTTCCGACACATTTTATTGTATTACTTCCGAAAAGGCAAGAACGCATCGCAAGCACAAAAGAAGTTATGTACCATATATGGAGAAGAAGCCTAAAAAGAAAGGCAGTGTCTAAATTGATTTGAAAGATTTCGTTCTGGTGATTTTTCACTGAACAACGATCTGGCCTCACATTCGAAGTGGATGAAACCCATATCAAGGCCGCTATTGATTCAGATCGTCACATCATAACACCAGACATTGAAGAAAAACTCAATGTATCACATATGTGCACTGAAAAAAAAGTAACAAACTTGATTATGTCAAGAAACTTTATTTATGGATCCCTCACCAGCTAAAGGAAATCATTTGACGCAACGGATTAGCATCTGTCTTTCGCTTCTGAAATGCAATGAAAATTATTCATTTCTGAAAAACCTTGTTACTGGCGACGAAAAGTGGACAGTTTATAAAAATTTTACTCGCAAGAGATCGTAGGTGAAGCAAGATCAACCAGCCCAAACAACGTCAAAAGCAGAGATTCACCAAAAAAAGATTATGCTGTCAGTCGGGAGGGATTACAAAGGAATTTTGTATTTTGAATTCATGCCACAGAACCAAACCATCAATTCAAATGTGTATGTTGAACAACTCAAAAAACTGAACGATGCAATTGAAGAAAAGCGGCTGGTATTGTAAAATCGGAAGGGTGTTGTTTTCCATCATGATAACCCAAGGCCCTACACATCTTTGGTCACTCAGCAAAAATTATTGGAACTGGGTTGGGATGTTTTGTCACCCCCACAATATAGTCCTGATCTTGCGCCTTCAGATTACTATTTGTTTCGTTCCATGCAAATATCTTTAAATAGTAAAATTTTTAATAACGCGAATGATGTGAGATCACACCTAATTCAGTTTTTTTAATAGCACAGACCAGACATTTTACGAACGGGGAATTTTTACAATGCCAGAACGATGGGGAAATGTCATCGACAAGAACGGGCAATATCTAATTGAATAAAGTTAGATTTTTCCACAAAAATTCTGAATTTTCCTTCTTATGGGAAATTGGCAATGACTTAGTTGCCATCCCGATAATAATAAATTACTTCCTTTATACTAGGCAAAAGACGAAAGGCTTCATATATACATCATTTTCCCTTTTTCACGTGGAGGAGAAATAATTTCCTGCTCCATCTATTATTTCTCCTTTCCTGTTAAGGAGTTAAAATTTCGGTGAATGCGAGGACAAAGTGATTTAAGAACTATGCCTTCCCATTCATTTTCCAAATAAAGGGATAAATAAGAACATCTCCTGAGACTGGAGATCACTGTCGTGGAGTCAGTGAACTTTGAAACTGATATCGAGGCTTAGAAATTATTCACAAATAACGAATTAATAGCAGACTAATTGCTTGATGCTAATTCAAGCAATTGAGGGGAACTTAAAGAAGCTATCCCGCCTTCTTTTAACCCCTTAATTGTTTTAATTTTTATTATCTAATTAGATTGCAGTCATCTTCCTTCAAGGAATGTACGTTCTTGCTAATTCACTTAAGAAATTATGGGGTCCTTAAGGTGTTTGTGGATGACGAATAATGTTCTCATCAAATTATAGCATCCTTAAATGATTTAATTTCGGCTTATAAGTTTGAGAAGAGATAATTCGATGACGCGTGATGTACGGATAGACAGATCTAAGGGTGATAGACAAAATAGACTTCCGAAAAAAATATTTGGAGCTTATTTTGTTAGTGAATGCACTTATGATGAACGAATAATTGATTTCTCATGCTATACTAAATATTCTCCGACAGAGAAAGTGTAAGGTGAGTGTTATTTATTTATTTTACTTAAATGTTTACCTGTGTCAGCATAAATTGTTTAAGGCGGACAGGGACCTTTAAATTGACTTTTTGGAATTTTCACTTTAGCAATTTGAAGTTTTACAGGCATTAAGAGTAAAACTTAGGAGATGACACACGAAATGTTAAAGCATTAAATTCATTTATTTGTGAATTGGGGGGAAAATATAATATTTAATAGCGACGAATAACGGCAGTGAAAAATGTTCCAGGCGCTCCTAATTTGTTCGAAAGCGCTCCAATTTTTATTATTACTTTCTCTAACCATTTTCAAACAAACGTTGGGATTAATCTTGTTTGATCACAAAATATCAAAATTAATCAATGTGATAACTCAAAATAACTGGGTTTTTTTAAAAAAATCAGTAGTTTTCAATTATTATATTGATTAATTTTAAAATATCGCACTCCAATTTCAAAATCAATCCAAACTTTTATTTCAAAAGGGTTAGAAAAATTAATAATAAAAATTCGAGCGCTTTCGAACAAATTTGGAACGCCTGGAACATTTTTCACTACCGTTATTCGTCGCTATTAAATATTATATTATCCCCCCAATTCATAAATAAATGAATTCTAACCATTTTGAAACAAAAGTTGGGATTGATTTTGAAATTGGAGTACGATATATCAAAATTAACCAATATAATAATTGAAAACTACTGATTTTTTTTAAAAAAAACTAGTAGTTTTGAGTTATTACATTGATTAATTTTGATATTTTGTAATCAAATAAGATTAATCCCAAAGTTTGTTTGAAAATGGTTAGAGAAAGTAATAATAAAAATTGAAGTACTTTCGAACAAATTAGGACCACCTGGAACATTTTTCATTGACGTTATTCATCTCTACTAAATATGATATTAATCCCAATAACTCATAAAAAATTAATGTAAGGCTTTAAAATTCCGTGTGTGATCTCTTATAGTGTTACTCTTAATGCCTGTAAAATTTCAATTTGATAAGGTGAAAATTGCAAAAAGTCCTTTAAAAGGTCCCTGGTCGCCTTAAAACAAATCCATATAATCAGTGTATAAGAAGTGCAATAAATACATATCTTATGTATCAATGAATCTTCCATTTATTCGTCTTTAGCAGTACCCCCACGGCATTGCCGTGTCATAGCATTAAATTTTAAAAAATTGCTTTTAACTTAAATCTAACCTCCACTCAACATGACATGGACATGTTACGCAACATCAAACAAACATGAAAATATATTTAGAAATTATCAAAAAAAGCAACAAAATAAACTTTTTCACGTTCAGAAATATTTCGATTGTTACAAAGGTAAAAATAGGATATGTCCGTCGACAAAACACAGGCCATCATTTCCCTTCAAGGGGGAATCCAATTTCTCTCCCAATTCAGTTGCGTTGCTATTTAAAGAAACACGGTTATTTCGCTCATCAAAAGACTCTCCTTCCCTAAATGTGGACATTATTTATCTGATATTCATTAATCGGACGTTTCTTTCCTCTTCCGACCGAGGTTGAAGTTCCTTTTTGGGAACACATAGAGAGTTTGGAATCGCTATTTATATTTAGACATAAACAAAGAAATGTATTGCATATTCGTACCGCAGCTCTTGCTATTTTCACATGCGCAGTTTGAGGTTTTTGCGCATGAGTGGATGATGCAAACTTAAAACCGCAATTATAAAAACTCCTTTTTTTATTTTGATATGACTTTAATGTACTAAACACTTCCTTAATAAATGCTTTACAAAATGGTATGAATGTCTCCAATATCCATTGACTATTTCTCGAGTTTTTGTCTTTCCAACATACAGACACTTTCAGGGGAATTCTTTTTACACTATGTATAGATGTTTATTTTTAATGTTTTATAGCTTTATTAAAAATTCTAATCTGAATAATTACTTTCTCTACGCTCATATTCTCGAATATGAAGCGTAGAGAAAGTAATTATTCAGATTAGAATTCAATTCAACCTGGATGTTGACGACTGTAAGTATTTCAAACTTCCCAGAGTGGGAAAAAATGCATTTTTGACATCATGTCTGCCCATCTGTCTATTTGTGAAAGCGAAAGCTTAAAACAACTTTGAGTAAGTCGATTCAAATTTAGTATATGGACCCACAAATAAATTTGATGATTCTTATCAAATGGCTATTTGATTACAATTGGCTCGGTGACTTTAAAATGTAAAGAACTGGGAAGATAAAATTTGGTATTCAATCTTAATATCTAAGAATAGATTTTTAACAAATTTTGAATTAACCATATCAAAGGACTGTTCGTCTGTTTCCTGTGCTTCTGAATACATATAAAAGCAATAATTCGTGACTTAAGTAATGAAATTCGACATATAGTCTTGTGGCTACTGCTGTAGTTTCGTGTCAAATTTTGACTCCATTCGGTCAGCAAAACGATATTCAAGATATATATGTTCATAATATATTCAATTATCAATGCTAGATTCACGAGAAATATCCGTATTTAACAACTATTGTTAAGTATGTGAAGGCAATTCAGGTTGTAGCGTCAATCTTATAAGCCAGATAATATCCTTCGAGCTGAAGGGTCCCTTTTGCTCGATCGGTATATTACTCGGCTACAGGCCTAAATGTTGCAGGATCGTACCGCGACCTTCACTTGCTACATTGGTGACCTTGACAACACAATCTTCCGCAACAATCATGGCGCCATCTACCAGCCAACAAAGCCGTCGCTAATTCAACGCATCAAAAGCCGTCTCTTAAGCCATTGCTAACTCGACGCACCAACGAACTCGCATGCTCGCCATACTCTTGGCGCTTTCCAAATCGTTCGTCTCTCCCCCGACTCACTGGTAGGGGAGTACTATAGCGTCAACCGTATAAGCCAGATAATATCCTTCGAGCTGAAGGGTCCCTTTTGCTCTATCGGTATATTACTCGGTTACAGGTCCAAACGTAGCAGGTTCCTACCGTGACCTTCACTTGCTACAAGGTCATTTGTGGTCTTTTCTATGTTCATTTCTATAATTTTATACATTAAAAGAGGAATAACACTTTAATTAGAGAAGATGCAGGAAAGTTTTCGAAAGACAGGTCCCTCGAGTTTTTTTTATTTCTGTACAATTTTTAAACAACCTGATATACAAATGACATTATTCCAATAGCCTGTTCATTCAAACGTTAATCATACCAGACTCTCCAAGTCATCCGTAGGCACACGGAATAAACCAAACTTAATGCAACTCCGCCGCAACAGTAACACTGGCGGAAACTATGGTTCAATATTAAAAGCAATCACCGGCCCCGGTACAACTCTTCCCGTAGTAAATACGTCCCGTCATTGATGGAAGGAACCTAATCCCCATCTATTAGAGTATCCTCCAGGGAGGCGAGATCCAACCACCATATCGGAAGCATCTCATCCTCGTTTCAAGGTGCCCCCCAAAGGGGGATTTCATTCAAAAGGAAATAAAAATAACCTGTCTTGCAGAAATCAACTATGAACCTGATTTCAAAATCACTTTTAACTTTTGTTATTGTACTAAATAATTTGCAAATACTCTATGTTGGCAATGCTGCTCCAAAGGTTTTTCAGAAAAGGGGACAAATTTGATGCAATAGAATTTCATTTTTTTCTCTAACTCTTCTATACTTTTTCGAACTGTATTTTTAATGTTTTATTTATAGCCATTATTCTGAAAGATGTCTTGAACTCTTTGGAAGAGTACTCTACAATCACACAGTTGATGAATAAAGACCATCTTTCCCAAGAGCAATTGAATTAGCAATTTGAAATTTTACATTCATTTAGAGTAACACTAGATGAGATGACACACAAAGTTTTAAGACTTATTTAATCTATTTATGAGTTCGGGAGGTTAATACAATATAATATTAGAGAAAAATAATGTTAATGAAAAATGTTCCAGGCTCTCCAAATTTGTTCGAGGGTGCTCCAATTTTTATTATTGTTTACTCTAACCCTTTTGAAACAATGGTTGGTATTAATATTGAAGTTTGAGTATGAAATATCAAAATTAATCAATGTAATAACATAAATCTACTGATTTTTTAAAAAGTTTATGCAGTTTTGAGCTATTACATTGGCTAATTTTCATATTCCGTTCTGAAACTTCAAGATTAATCCCATCTTGTATTTCAAAAAGGTTAGATTGAGTAATAATAAAAGTTGGAGCACTTTCGAACAATTTTGGAGCGCCAGGAACTTTTTTCATTAACAATATTTATAGCTAACTAGCCGCCTTTGGCGACCAGTCGGTTAGCCATTATTAATGCTCGCTAAAATTTTCATATAATATTTTATGTAGCTGTGTCTCATAACAGGTTTTTCACCAAAATATTTTTAAACCAAACAAATTTTGATAATCATATAATTCATTTATAGTATTATTTTCTTCAAATGTTCTGTTCATTGTACTACTCATCTTTCTCTTTCTATCCGAACAATGATTGCCACCGAATTGATATTTTACTTAAATGGTGGAGGGAAAGGTAAAAAATTCTACGTTTTTATAGAATAATGAGATTTAAATTTTCATAAATGGAAACAGACTAACAAATAAAGACACAATTGGTTTTCTAGAGATGCTAAAGTTTAAAAACAGCTTGGAAAATGCCGCGCACAGAGGAAATAATTGTGACACACACCCACAGTTCTTTTCTTTTTCTATCTTTTTTTTTCTTTTTTACTTTTCTTTTTCTACCCTTTTTTTTTCTTCACTACTTTTCTTTCTACAAACCCTTTTTCCCCTTTGTTATTCTTTTTTTCTTCCCTGTCCAGACTTTATTATGAGCAGACATAAATTAAATATCCATACAGAATAATAATAAAAGCAGCTATTTTCTTTCTTTTCTAAACATCCCGTTATCTATAAATGAAAACCAACTGACTTCGAGTATTTCTCGTTAAACAAATCATAATTTATTACTTCCTGCTATCTTACTTAGTTGTTGTGGGGGAAAGAAATGAAGATTTTTGGCGGGAAAGTAAGAAAAGTGTCGTTTTAACTATTTTCCTTGCAGTTTTTTTTTTCATTTTTTTTTCTCTCCATAAGAACAATCCTCGTGTCTTAACGAAAATACTAAAAAAAATTAGCCGAATCTGTCGAGCCGTTCTCTAGTTATGCGCTTAGCAACGCATTTCGAGATCCATTTTTATTAATATAGATATTATATTGTACTAACCTCCCTAACTCATAAATAAATTAAATAAGTCTCTAAAATTTTGTGTGTTATCTCCTATAGTGTTAGTCTTAATGTCTGTAAAATTTCAAATTGCTAAGGTGAAATTTACAAAGCATCAATTTAAAGGTCCCTGGTCGCCTTAACAGCAAATTGAACAGAAGGAGTGTTGATTAGCAAATTGAGGAACAATCAGAGGTGTCACCAAAAGAGATGAACTGTTCATTTAAATGACAGAACACTCTCGAGAATCCCGAAATTGGGGTGGAAGGGCAAGAAAAATAACAAAAATTCCCGATAGGCGAGACACAAGTATATAGATTTAATTCCCAAAATATATATTTCGAATTCAGAGAGATCTAAAATACAGAGATTTTTCAAAATCTCTAGTACGAATTTTTGGACGATTATCCCGGCAGGACGGGCGCGGGGTGTTTCGATACCCTACGCCCCAAAATATTCATCTGCTGTCTGTCTCTATAAACCGAAGTGGTCTGGTCCAAAAGCACCTGCCTCTAAGGTCACTTTCCATGCATGGAGACTGAAAACGGCGAATTCAGACTCCATTTTTGCCTTATAGAACGATTTTGGGGTGTGCGGACACCCCGTGCGCGCGCTCGTGTTAGTATTTTTCAGTGCAAAATCGTGGCTTGTTCCAGTCGTTCTGTTCGGTCTTTTCTTCGTTTGACGTAACGAGCAAGAAATGAACATACTTCAGGAGATGTCAGAGAAGATTTTGTCAGATCAAAAGAATATCGAAGAAGAACAAAACGATTCAGAAATTGATAACATATTCAGTTAACGCCGGTCTGAATTAGAAGAAGAATGTGATTCTTCAGAGGAAGTTAGCGACCAAACTAGCCTTTTAATCTGAAAAGATATAAAGAAAGCTGAGTCACGGAAGATGCTATTTGTGCCCTAGAAACAAGTATATAAAATCGAAAACCATGTGTGTGAGGTGCGACAAAAATATATGTCGAGAACACTCAGAAATTGAAGCTATATGTAATAACTACAAAAATCTAAAGTTTCAGATCCATGTACACCTAAATTATTAAGAAAATGGTTTAGTATCAGTATTTTGTTTCACAATAATGCATAATTTTTATTATAATAAAATTTGTAAAAAAACACCATTAAGTGTTTACAGGGAAAAAGTTCGGTTTTTCGAACAGAGACAAAAACGGCGAGCGTTTTTAATTTATACAATAATAATTTTGAATAATACAATAATTTAACATATTAGTTATCATTTTTCTCGCAAAAAAGTGTAGTTATCATAAATTTCCTTAGAAATTAAAATTAAAAAAAAAATTTGTCATTTAATATGTTTGGGGTATGCTGACACCTTTTGCCCGTTCTCGTGTTACGTTTCGCGGAGCCTGTCCTGCCGGGTTATAGATCTTCTTTGATATACTTCGCATACGAGAAATCAAAAAGCAACTGAAATATACTTCATCAATATATTCAGTCAACATCTTAAAAAATATGCCCCCATTTTAGTCTCTGAAAGAGATTTTTATAAATGTAAATTCCTTCATTTGGAGCAAAAATTCGGTTTACTTTTATCGAACATAAAGGACCTTGCCACGGCAGTTGCATTGAAGGAACACGCTTTGCACACACGTCATTCTTTTGATGCAACCCTGGAAAAACCTTTCAGAACTTCATCAAAACATTTCTCGTTTCTGAGTCATGAAGAATTCTGAATAAAATAAAATTTCCGAAAAGTAAGGCGAGTGAGAAAAAAAAAAGGAGCTGAAAAATATATTCAAGAGTGAATTTCCATTTGGAGGGGAGAGGGGGTAGTAGTAACCTGTAAAAATTCATGGAAAGGCTGGATTTTACACAATGGTGGGAGTGGAAATAAAAATATCTTGAAAAATAAATACGATTTTATTCTTTTTTTCATTCTTGATACAGGTCTTTAACGAATAATATAAGATACAGCTAAAAAAGTGACTTTATTGTTTATGTAACGACAAGCGACACAAGTCCAAGCGGTTTCTGATACTTAGACTCAGGACCACATATCACCTTAACTTCACTTCCCTTCATGTTATCTGCTAAACATGTTTTACCCCTCACTATTTCCCGTTTCAATCGCATGCACTGAAATAACTAAAGTCATGGGATAGCAATATGCAAATATACAGATGGCAGTAGTATCGCAGCGAAAAAGCATAAATGCGCAGTTCGTTTTCCAGAGCTTTCATTTGTGTTCAAGTTATTCATGTGAACAGGTGTTTCGTAATTTATGGCGGCACGACGAGAATTAACAGACATTGAACGTGGAATGTTAGTTGGAGCTAGACGCATGGGTCATTCCATTGAGGATATCGTTAGTGAATTCAACATTCCGAGATCCACAGTGTCAAGAGTGTGCCGAGAGTATGAAATTTCAGGCATCCCATCCCATCAGGGACAGCGCAGTGGGCGACCACCTGCACTTAACGACCGAGACCACCGACGTCAGTGTAGAATGGTCAATATTAATAGACACGCAGCACTTCATCAATTAACTGCAGGAATAAATGTGGGACGTAGGAGGGACGTGTCCTATAGGACTGTGTGGCGAAATTTGTCTTCCTTGGGCTATGACAGCAGAAGACTGACTCGAGTGCCTTTACTGACAGCACGACATCGCCTGCAGCGACTCTCCTGGACTCGTGAGCATATCGACTGGTCCCTAGACCAGTGGAAAACTGTGGCATGGTCAGATGAGTCACGATTTCAGTTGTTACGAGCTGATGGTAGAGTTCGAGTGTGTCGCAGATCCCACGAAGCCATGGACCCAAACTGTCAGCAAGGCACTGTTCAAGCTGGTGGTGGCTGCATAATGGTGTGGGCTGTTTTTACATGGCATGGACTCGGTCCTCTGGTGCAACTGAGCCGATCATTGACTGGAAATGGTTATGTTCAGCTGCTTGCAGATCACTTGCAGCCATTCATGGACTTCACGCATCCCCACAACGACGGGATTTTTATGGATGACATTGCGCCATGTCACCGGGCCAGAACTGTTCGCGATTGGTTTGATGAACATTCCGATATGAATCCCGTCGAGCATTTATCGGACATCATGGAAAGGTCCGTTCGTGCCCAAACTCCTGCACCATCCACACTTTCACAATTATGGACGTCTATACAGACATCATGGCTCAATATTCCTGCAGAGGACTTCCAACGTCTTGTGGACTACATGACACGTCGAGTTGTTGCACTTCGCCGGGCAAAAGGAGGACCGACCGATATTAACAGACATCCCATGACTTTTGTCACTTCAGTGTATTTTACATTTAATATTAGTTCAACTAAAAGGAACTTGCTTATTTCATAACAAGCATATCAAATCTAATTATTCCCAATCCTTACCGTATTATTTAACTACATGCTTTTTATACATTATTAGTCAAATATTTTGATTACAAAAATCTGAATAAATATCAATTTTATCATTTATTCGTCGACAAACATAAATAGCAACTTGAGACCGGTGGTATGTATCCTCATTGTTATATCATCTGCTCATATTTTAATCTCTTTTTGTTCGTTTCAGTTTAACCTTAAATTAGAAGTGATTTATATATTGTTACAAGCGGGCGAGTGGCACGAAAATTCGCTATAGAGGGCGATGTTTGGCGAGGAGCCTCGCGCCAGCTTGATTGATTTGGAGAAAGGAATAGTCCAGTAGCCGCTGGATTGTGCGCGATGTTTTGAGAAGTTTCACGAGTTTCGGGGCACGCGTTTCCTCGGCTATATAAGGGACGAGTGGCCGGAGTGAGTCAGTTAATTGAGAGTTTGCTCTGAAATAAAAAGCGTCTCGCTGGACTAGAGGATTTGTTATTAGTGAGCTGTGTTTGCGTTTGCTGTTAACGCTGTGTTATTAAGCTCGCTGTGATTTACTGTTGCTGTGCTATACGATAGCTGTTTTGAAAACTGTGTTTATCGTGTGTAAGGCTTGCATTTACGCTGTAATTGACTGTTGACTGCTGGATTGTACTTATTTGAAATTTTTACTTTATCAATTATCCTGTAAATAACTGTAAATAGCTGTAAATAAATTTGTTTGTGCTGTCCTCAAGTAAAGTCCATTCATTCCGAACCCACGACGCCAAAAACGTTACAATATGTAATCGTTTCTAACGACAAAAAAAAGATAAGTTATCCTTGCAACTTAATATAGTGAACTTTTTCTTTAAACTCCAGAATTCTACGGCGGTTTATTCGTTGATGCATTAAGAAAATTCCTTGTCGTGTTTTACGATGCATGAAAAGGTTCAAAAAGGAAAGAGATTAAAGATAACTTTCCTCCCAGCAGATTTTTTTTTAAAATGTTGACTTTCGAAGAGTCTTGCAGTTTTGAGAAGAACTTCAAGGAATATTTGGAAACAAAATTTTGAAAATCTGCAGCCAATCAAAAATATTTTTGCAAATCTGTGATATTGTTTTCGATGCACAGTTAGTCTGCTAGTATAGAAGGGTGATTTACAATTATTCATAGAGGATTATAGGCCAATTCTATTATCTTGAAGATAATTTTGCTTCTTTGGCAACGGAGAGGCAAATTTAGAAAAAACAGGAATTTCGAAGAAATATCTATTAGGACATCAGATCCGATATCCTTCTTGCAAACTCCATAATCTTTTCCAGTTCTGCATAGGTGAAGGTACAAAGACATGCAAGAATTTTTTCTTCGGAGTATTAATCCCAAAATAAACTCTCCAGCTATTATTCACTGAAGTTAATATTTAATTAGATGGTGTTCTGTTATTTATTTAACAATTTGCTTGAAAGGCATGGACTTCTATAATTACTATCTCTGTGCATACTTCAGCTGTGTTGCTATCTGGGTTCCTATATTTCATGCGATACGAAGCGTCTTTCCCTGTTTTGAATCTTACATCTTCTGGGTGATTTCCGTAACAAATTTGTTCCATAACCCTTATTGTATTACCTGAAAGGATGCGGAAAGAATTACTTTATCTGCGGAAAAAATATATAATGGCTTTTTCGCTAGGATGGGACCTCAGTACCCAATTTGGTGGGTGTCAGGACGATTTTGAGAAACACAGGATGTCCATTGTAAAATACCATCCCTATTCGATTGATGTCCTCCCATGAGACTTCTTTATTCCCCATGGTCAGTGCTAAAAGGGAATAGATTTGAAGTTGCATTTACTGTTAAATAATAAGAAGGGATAAAAGAATGACCTGGGGCAACTCCAAAGAGTGGAAAATTTCTATAAGAGCGGAATAAAGTAAGAAATAAATGTAGTGCTTTGAAAATGATAATGTAAAAACTGTAAAGAATTTTAAAAAACACGTCGCTTCAAGTAAGGTAGGAGCAGAGAGGTACATTTTTTATAATACAAATAAAAATTTTCATTCAATCCTTAGATTAAAAAGAAAATGTTGCATACTGAAGAGACTTTAAAAAAGATTTAAATGAAATCTGCTATGCACATTTCAATGTATCATGTCAGAACATCATTTTTTGAACGGTCAAGCACCAAGTGCTCGTGCAAATTAAATTATATTTTTATTCATTTTAATCGTTTCATTGAATGAGTCACTTTGGCATTGCAAACGATCCAAAAAACTTTGTCTCGCTTTTATTGTTAAAAAAAATATCACATTCCTATTTATTTCATTTCATATAATCACGCGCTCAAAATGACATTTTTTCTAGGTTTTATTTGCTGCAGTCATTCAGTTATTTTTTTTTAAATCAGAGCTTTTGTAAATGGGATGGCATCACGTTATTAAAAGCTGATTTTTTTTGAGATGTTCGTACAGATAATAAATGTTTTATTTTTCGCCTACGGATTTTTGTTGACACCAATAAACCTCATTCCCAAAACAATACCATGTCCTCACATTATAATAAGGACTTTTAACTACTCAGCATTTATTGAGAAATAAACATTTAATGCATTTGTATTGCCAAATTTAAATAAATAAAATAACATAAAAGTAAAGAAAATGCATTAAAAGAAGCTAAAGTAAGCGAGCAGCTGAAATTCCTAACTTATCATTTTTACTGAGTTGTATTTCATTCAAACTTTTTTTGGAATATGCAGTGTTCCTATTCCAATAGTTCCAATGTAATTGTAGGACCCAAACATAGAACCAACATTAACTCAGGTAGTTCCAGTTATAAAACATCAATGACTGGGTAAAAAATTCTCTATATCTCTAAAGAAGGATTTTCGGATCTAAACTTCTTAAAGAAATATTACCATAATTCTTGTTTTAATTATAAAAAATAGCAAATTCATTATGAAATCAACATAAGGTCCCCAAATACTGCTTATTTATAAGAGTGATAAATAACCATCCAAATGCAAAACTATCAAGTATAAATATCCCAAAATATTTATTTCCAATTCACCGTTGTTTGTTGTTGTTGTTACTTATGGCACTTGCCATGGACAAGCCCCGCTGATACATCAGCAGATTTTAAGCCGGAGATATACGTCTTTTGTTTTTACAAGTAGCGCCATCTAGAGCCAAGAGTATGACTTAGCTACACACACGTCACAACCCTTTTTAGGGGGCGGACTACAATCATGCAAATTCATTCATACATCCCATACCGTAATTTAGACCTGGAACAGGGAAAGATCATCCTTGGCCCAGTACCCCCAGTGATATTACTCTCGACGTGGAAGACTTTGCGACCACGAACAGATTTAACGAGCGCCAATCGCCACACACTCCGGGAATATTTTGGCCGGTGAGTTTCACACCGTAACCTAAGGAGTACGAATCCAACGCTCTACCAAACAGGCCACTCCGGCCCCTTACACCGTAAAATAAACAAATGGCCATCAACTGTAAAAAATCTATTCAACCATAAAGCTCTATTTTAAGCAACTATTCATTAAACTATTGGAAATTAAAACATTTTTGAAATCAAATTAGGAATTATTTACTATTGAAAAGAACTACTGTAATAATTTATTTTTGGAAATACACTTCCCGTTGAAATACTCTCCTGGATAACTTAGAATATTTACAAAATATATTCCAAAGTAGTTGTTGTTTACCGCTTCCATTGCAAATAGCATTCCTGCATGGAAATATGGAATAGAGCTATTTGAATTTTTAAGAAGATTCCTGTTTGATTTCTTTTCAGTTTATAAACAAAAAAAAATCTTTCCCTATTCTAATCTCTTTTTCTTTTCATAAATATGTAATGTGGATTATTTGAATGGTTAGAAAGATTCCTGAATAATTTCTCCCCCACTATGTTAAACAATCATTTCCAGCAGTATCAAACTGACGACGTAAGGAAATCATTTCTCATGTCGCTTGAGGATTTACTGCATAAGATGCCTAAGTCAGATGCATTACAAGCGAAAAAATGCATTTGTTCATTTATAACAAAAATTTATTTCACAACAAATTTTTAAGAAAAAAAATTGTGTTTTTTTAGCAATAATGTTTTTAAAAAATACAATTAAATTAAAATTTAATGTAATAGCATTAAAAATAAATTAAGCATTTTACACGATTCTGTAAAGGAGGTATTTTTTTAATTATATAAATGATATAAAATGTTATAAAAAAGAAAGGCGATATCTATTTATAAATATAAAATTTCATCCTATTTTCCATGTAATTTTAGTATTTATAGAAAATATAATTAAAATTTAAAAAAATAGATTAATAGCAAATTATGACTTTAGGGATGTTGTGTTCATTACTACTAATAAAAAGGTGAATATTTGTGCATGTTTTGATGCTCTATAGGACCGATCGTTTGACATAGAATAACAAATTTGATATAAATATTGATTTTAAAAAATGGGGTTATATCTTTTTAATAAATAAAATTTCATCCTATTTTCCATGTAATTTTGTATTTATAGAAAATATAATTAAAATTAAAAAAAAAATAATAGATTAATCGCAAATTATGACTTTAGGAATTTTGTGTTCATTGCTACTAATAATAAAGGTAAATATTTGAAAATGTTTTGATGCTCTGTAGGACCGATCGTTTGACATAGAATAGCAAATTCGATATTGATTAAAACAAAAAAAAGGCGTTATTTCTTTTTATATAAAAAATTTCATCTAATTTTCCGTGTAATTTTAGTATTTATAGAAAATATAATTAAAATATTAAAAAAATTAATCGCAAATTATGACTTTAGGAATTTTGTGCTCATTGCTACTAATAATAAAGGTGAATATATGTGTATGTTTTGATGCTCTGTAGGACAGACCGTTTGACATAGAATAACAAATTTGATATTCATATTGATTAAAACAAAAAAAAAACATGTTATATCTTTTTATATATAAAATTTCATCTAATTCTCCATGAAATTTTAGTATTTATAGAAAATGTAATTAAAATCTAAAAAATAATAGATTAATAGTAAATTGTGACTCTATGATGAATTGAAGGCATATGTGAAGATAGAACACATAAGAACAACCGTTCCCGAATCAGGAATTAAACCCCGGACGCTCAAACCACGGGGAAGACGCACACCCCCAAGCCAGGACGCCTGTTCTTCTATGTTCTATCTGAGAGATAAATGAATGAGACCCCCAGTAAAAAAAGGATCATGTAAGTAAAGGGAAGTAGTGAAGTAACTAATTTGCCACTGAAAAATCAAGAAACACTCACTCAGCTAAAATTGCTGACAGATAGCTGTCAGCGGTCTAGTAAAAGACCCTAAGTCACGAGAACAACAAGGTATTAATGATGCACTAAGGCATGAGATTTGATTCCAAACAAGGACACAAGGAATATGGCTAAGGGCCCCGGAGCCCGAAGGGCGCCATCCCCGATCGGCAAAACTTAAAGTCCAGAGTTACGTCGTTTGTTCTGAAGTGCGGGAAATTTTCCGGGAAGAGCTTTAAGTAGTAATGAGCACGATGGCAGCTCGACCAATGAGGTTGCTTGAATGAAGGCGAACGTGTTAGATAGCAGTTTCTCTGTACGTTGTAGGTGCGGCTTAAGGCGAGGGGATTTCTCTCAAGATTCCTCTAGAGAGAGTGCGTGGACGATAGGGTAGGAAGGATTGAGGGATTAACCAATTAAATTGCGAGAAAGCTCATGGGAATTTTTGAAGAAAAATCTGATTTTTGATATGATTTGGAACGAACAAAAATGGAGTGATAATGCAAATTAGACAAAAAATTAAAGTTAAAACTAAAGTAAAATAAATCTGGGTCTTCTGGTGTTAGGCTTTGCTGTGTAATTTTCTATTTCTTTTGTAGCTGGGTTATCAATATTTTCAAGGTCAGTGAAGAATTTAGTGGCGATTTTTTGATAAAATCTTTTAATGATGCAAGATTTAGAGCGTGTCGGATATCGTCGGAGATTTGATGCCATTATAAATTTCTTGTATATAATAATCACAGTTAGGATTTTAGTGGTTCTATAAAGAAATGGGTCTTGTTTCCATTATTTGTAAGTTTCATAAATGAAATAATCGACAATTAATTTTATAATGGCGATAAGAATCTTTCAATGAAGATTTGACTTTATTTAAAAGATATATGATTCTTGAAGGCCAAAAAAATTAATTCGTTATAGGTTATTTATATTTAAGATTTAGATATTTAAGTTTATTATATAGATTATTTAAGTTTTTAATGACACTATTATGTTAAGAAATTCATCCCCATTTGAAAGTTTCACTTAAGTAATAATCAGATTAAGTGTAAAGCCTTTGAAATAAAACGGTTTTGTTCAAACTTATTCTTAAAATGTTTTATTGCGGAAGTTTTGAGATGCATGAAATTCAGCGGAAATTAAATACAGCCAATAATTTTTCCTAAAGATCATCTACTGTTAAGCTATTTGTTTTTAAACCATAATAACAAACATATATCATTCATGAAATTAAATCGTGTGTTGATTTTTAGTTTTAAAAATGGCTGACTGTTAACATTTTAACTCGATACCTTTTTATTAACCGTTAATATTTTCTGTTCCAAATAGGATAAATAAAAATAGGCTTAATTAAAACAAATCTGTTACAAACTAATTTATGAATTAAATTTAAAATGCTGGACTTTTAAAAATACATGCTAATCTTAAGCTTATCGGTTATTGAATTATTGCCCCAAAACTATGTAAAGAAGAGCAAATTATATATTAATGGAATGAGCAACCTCATTCCATTAATTCTCCATCGAAAATTTTCATTAATGAAGTTAAATACAATTCACGAACATTGCGAACATATCACGAAAAAAAAAACACGAACATTTTAAAAATGCTTCCATTACATTAGAGAGCATTTATTCAATATCTGATTTTTAAATATTTATCAATCCCAATCATTTCGAACATTTTAAAAGCGGAAATCGTTGTCATTCCATTCGTCATCCATTTAAAACGAGGTTACTGTCTTTTTGACTCGCGCAAACAAACACACACACACACAAAAAAACACATTTCACCGTCAAATTTTTTCAGGGCCTTAATGATCCGTTTAACGATTTTGAGCCTCTAATGACATTGGAGGAAATTAAATCATCGGCCAATTGTTAATTTTGAAAAATGAATGACCGTGCCGACGTTTCAGTGAATGCTTTGTGCACTTAAACCCCTGTCGCTTCGAATCGGGGGGTGGGGTGGGGAAAGGCTTCTATCTGCTATTACCGTTTCAGTACGTTGATGCAGATCGCTAAAAGAGGATGAAACATTTCGGTTTTGCTACTTTGATTATTTCTCTTTTCCAAAAATAGCCGTAGCATATGGAAGTCATGAAAAAGACATTAATGATTTGAGAAAAGCTCAGAATGGCTTTTAGCAAATAGTCAAAGCAGATGGTGACAGAACAAAAAAAATTGATATTGATGGCACACATAAGAAAAGTATGGCTTTTAATAGAAATGGCTTTTTTTATTCGATTTATTTTTATTTTTATTTTTTTCATGCTCGAATCTTAAAAGTATTTAAGAATATTTTAAGGTATTCTCTTTCCCTTCCATCGAAAGAATATGTCGTTGGTAAATTTCAAATGTAAGTTATCGAAAGGTAATGAAATAAAACTAATGTAAACCTTTAAATGTTCTTTTAATGCTTTAAACGAAATTGCATTAATGAAATTACTTAGACTTAAAGTTTTAAATAGAATTGTGTATTTTTTTTAATTTTTGTTTCTATATATGGAAAATGTACTGAAATGTATTTCTCAACATTAAATTTTAATTATATAATGGTATTTAATTCTAACTTTCCTCAATTTGGCTTGGGATGAGGACAATAATTCTATTTTTACACAAGACACAGTATAAAAATTCCAAATGCTCCGATAATTAGTTCATGTTCACGTGATGAAAGTCATAATTCATTATACCGTAATGTGTGTTTTTTTTTAAATTTCCCAGTACAAATATTAAAGGAGAATTGACGAACTATCAAGCTACAATATTTAATATGCAGTTAAAATTAGATATATACAATTAATATTAGATAGAATGTACAACTAAAATATTAGATAGAATGCGCTTTTAAATATTAGACAGTATTTGAAGTTAAATATTTCATAGTATATTCAGTTAAAATTAGATTATGTGTACAGCTTATATTAAG
>JAOUZG010035803.1:1677204-1692826 GCA_026289955.1 Argiope argentata
AACCATTTGGAGTGGTATCACAAACCCTTCAATAAAAATAAAAGTATTATCCCAGTAAACACCTAATATGGTAATGATATGCAATGGTTATGAAATATTCAGTTTTGGCGCGAATTTAGTTTTCTTACTGTTGTTGTTTCTAGTGGCACTTGCCATGTATAAGTTCTGCCGATGTATCAACGAGTTTTAAGTCGAAAAGAGCGTTTCTTGTTTTGAAGTAGGGCCAACTAATGCCAAGAGTACAACTTAGCTACTCATTCATATCACATTCGCTTTCACAATTTTTTTTATATGGGGTTACATTCACATAACTTACAGATGGCCTATGCCCGAACTGGGATTCAAACTCCGGAAGCCCAGATCACGAGAAAGACGCTCTACCCCTACGTCAGGATGCCGTCGGAGTTATTACTGAATCTATTACGTAATTCTTGGCGATTTATTTAGTGATTTAATGCCTGGCATGAGCTGAATAGTAACCAAAATTAACCATCTAATACTCGCCAAGAAAACTCGCATTCGTAATTCTTGGCGAGTATTAGATGCATTTATACGACTAATTAAAACAAAAACTTCCCGCAGAACTATAATCATAATCGCAAAATCCAAAACCGAATGAGATATTTAATTCATTGAGGCTTTGAGCTATCAAATTTACATGTTTCTGAAAATACAGATCGACAGAAAATCAATCCCTCGTTGAATTCTGTTCAAATTTTGAAAGCTGTCCAGAATATTGATATTAATTCTATGTATCGAATTTTATCTATATAGTTCTCATCGTTGTGAAGTTATGGTATTAAATTATATTTTAATAGCCAGACGGACGGATTTTCATTGAGCGGATTTAGCTCAAAATTAGAAAGGTGTCTAGATTATTGATATTAATTCTATGTATCGAATTTTATCTATATAGTTCTTGTCATCTTGAAGTTATGGTATTAAATTATATTCTAATAGCCAGACGGACGGACTTTCATTGAACGGATTTAGCTCAAAATTAGAAAGGTGTCTAGATTATTGATATTAATTCTATGTATCGAATTCTATCTATATAGTTCTCATCTTCTTGAAGTTATGGTATTAAATTATATTCTAATAGCCAGACGGACGGAATTTCATTGAACGGATTTAGCTCAAAATTAGAAAGATGTCTACAAATTTGGTATAAAGATTATACATCAAATTTAATCCGTCTAATCCAAAAGTGTTTAAAGTTATATTTGTTTTAGTTATTCAGGCAGATGGATATTTTCCAAAAATACCGGGTGTCCAAAACGTTCCCGTGCTCCAAATTAAAAAAAATCATTTTCCATGATTTTTTTCAAGTAAATTAAATTTTGCCATACGAGTAATGAAACCATGGACATGCTTGAAGCTTTTTTCAGCGATCACCTTATCTTAAAAAATCTTTGGCCACCTCAATCCCCTGATCTGACCCTCCCGGATTTTTTTTCTGTGCGGATATTTAAAGGAAAAAGTTTATGAAGGTGATCCTCAAACAATAGATGATTTGAAAATCGCAATTACCCAAAGGATACAAGAAATCACTCCTAGCATGTTAAAACGCGCTTCGAAAAACATGCGCAAACGAGTTCAGCTTTGTCTCCAAGAAAGGGTGGACATTTTGAACATTTATTATAAATGTAAGTTCGGTATTTTTTCCTTAGTTATGTAAAAAGTGCTTTTTATCATTGGCATAAAAATAATTCTTTTTAAACCTATTGTTTTTGTAAAATAAATTCACAAATCATCAGTACGGGAACTTTTTGGACACCATTTATTTTTCGAACTCAGTTAGGTTAAACGCACAGATTTATCAAAATCTCTAGGTCGATTTTTCTGTCTGTTATTATTATACTTTCTCTATACGAGAAAGTAAAAAATTTAAACTACATGATATGAAATGTGATTTCAACAACAACCATCTTAGCTGGATTACATATATACATAAATCAACTCTTTCGCGCTTTTTTTTTTTTTTTTTTTTTTGGATTTTGGAAAAATATATCTCAAAGCCACTATTTAAAGGGAAATCTTTCTGGGTCAGTAGCAGAAAAGTATTTCCTTCCTTTTCAGTCCATTATATGATATGATCAATGGTCGCCTTTGACCACCAGCGACATTATCTATTATTATCCACCTCCATAAATAATAAATCCAGCCATCATACTCGGCAAGAAACTGGATCTGATCCAATATTTTGTAAAGATTTGTGGCATTTGTATTAAAAACCACATACCATTCTTCATACTATTTCTTCAATTATATTGGGAAAGGTTCAGTCCATTTCATTCGGAAAAATTTAATGTGATCCCACTAGGCTATTTGTAACTTTTAAGTGTTGGAAGTGAATTATAGAAAGCTGTTTTTCCATACTTTTCCTTCAATACTCCATAATATTTCTTTTATTGGAGAAGGGTCAGTCTATTATTCGAAAAGTTTAATATGGTCCACTAGGTTTTTCTATAGTACTATATAATACTATCTGTCATTTTTAAATTTTTGAATTAGTTTATAGAAAACTGTTTTTCGAGGTATTGTCTGAAGACTTTTTTCTCATCACTTTTGGTAATTTTTGAAAAATAGTTACAGAAAAATAATACATTATTGAGATAATAATAATGAATGTTGGTATATACTGAATATATTATCACTTTTGCCAAAAGTTTTTTTTTTAAGTTTTTGAATTACTTATTACTTTATGTCTCCTGTTTTTAAATTTATAGACTTCTTATGCTAACATAAGTGAGCATAAATAATTTGTAAATTAAAAAAAAATTAATGCTTTTTTTTACATTATGGGAGGGTATCTGATTTCAATAGCATGCCGATATTCTTCTTGTAAAGGTTTTATATTATTCTATAATAAAAAGCTCATTACAATGCGGTGCTAATGTTTGATGCAAGTTCATTAATAAATAAATTAATTAAAAGATTTTTGCAATATAAAAATGTTTAAATAAAAATCAAGAATATAAGCGTATCTCCCATGAATATAATAGGTTCTCTAACACAGCTAAATAATAAATTATGTAATAATTTTTAATAACATTCATTCTCTTAATGCATTCTTCAATACTTGTAAGTTGCAAATACTTTCCTTTATCATAATGGAATTATTCCCTTTTGTTGTTAATAGTGCTGATGTTCTGTAAAATTTACATAATTTAAAGAGTTGGAAGTTTTTTACTATCATTTCCTCTCGTAATACTTACAGTAGGGTTTTCAATTATTTGTACAGAGCATACATTGCATCACTTTGTATATTCATCGATTTGAAAGATTGAATAAATTTCGAATATTAATTAGGAAAAGTGTCAGATAAAAAATTTAATTTTAGTTTATGAAATTATCTTTAGCAAGTGAGAGATATAAAAAACTGTAAATTTTGTTAGATTTACAAATAGAAGAAATTATAAATTAAATTATACATGAAAGTTTACAACGAAGTATATATTAAAATTCGAAATCATTACAAAAAATAAAAGTTTATATAATTGGATAGCTACATAAATAAGCTTCAAATAATTAAAGTTTTTCTCTACAAAATTCTTATTATAAATGATTGGATAAGAGTATCTCCTTAAAAAGAAAAAAATTATTAATTTTCCTGAAAAAATGTGTAATAGATTTTAAAGTGTTCACAGCATGTCTAGCTTAAACAATAATGGGTGACAGTGGGGTTTTTTTAATGTCTTGATATACATGAGCTGGAAGAGTTTATATAATCCTATTTTCCAGGTAATAATATACCATTTTATTTTTAGAAAATAATTAACTGACAAATTAATCTAAGTATATTTGATTCATTAGGATAAACGCCCCATAGGAAATGATTGAGAAGAATTAATATGTATGTATATAATCTAAATGTCTATGTATATAATATAATATACATGTATCTGAGAATATATTATTTAATTCTAAAGTAAATTAAATAATTATAAGTTAGAATCAACAGGTAGAAAATAATTTAGATAGTTAAGCTTTAATTCTTCTCAGTGAAAAAAGTGCAATTTTAAATACTCTTTTTTTTTTATCAAATCCACCAATCGTTAATTGCTAACCTATAATCAAAAATACTTAGAATAATTGTGTAATTCAAACCCAGATAACTGGTAAGGAATCATAATTTAATTCAATTAGTTATCATTTATCTAAAAAAAGGGAAAAAAGGAAACTTCATCAACCATATGTGTAAATCTGTACTTTTAATTACACTTTTTTAGAATTCATCAATAGTTAATTGTTAACTGCCAAATATAAATATTTAGAATAATTCTGGAATTCAAATCCAAGTGACATTAATTTCATTTAATTTTTGTCCATTCATCTATAAGAAATGAAAAAATGAAACTTTATCGGTCAAGTGCGCAAATCTGCACATTTAAATACGTTTATTTTTTAGAATTCATCAATAGTTAATTGTTAACTGGTAATTATAAATATTTAGAATTATTCTGGAACTCAAATCCAAGTGACACCACTGGAATTCAGTCATAATTTAATTCAGATTTTGTCCCTTCATCTATAAGAAATGAAAAAAAAATGAAACTTTATCGGTCAAGTGCGCAAATCTGCACTTTTAAATACGCTTTTCTTTTTTTAGAATTCATCAATAGTTAATTGTTAACTGTCAATTATAAATATTTAGAATAATTCTGGAATTTCAATCCAGATGTCACCACTGGTAGAAAATCTTAATTTAATTCAGATTTTGTCCCTTCATCTATAAGAAATGAAAAAAATTAAGCTTTATCGGTCATGTGCGCAAACCTGCACTTTTAAATACGCTTTTCTTTTTTTAGAATTCGTCAATAGTTAATTGTTAACTGTCAATTATAAATATTTAGAATAGTTCTGGAATTTCAATCCAGATGTCACCACTGGTAGAAAATCTTAATTTAATTTAATTTATGTCCGTTCATCTAAGAGAAATGAAAAGAAAACTTAATCGACCATTAAAATGAAATATAAAACTTCAGACATTAGAAGTAGTGCAAATTTGATTTCAAAATTTCATCTTTACAAACATTTATCAAGTCAAATATACGCAACAAATCAAGACAGAAAACCAAATACCATTTTACCAAGCAGGAAAGAGAGTAATATATTTCCAAAATGAATGGCTCATTTTCTCTGGTAACAAATTTGCGAGAAAAATTACCCAAATTCGAAACCCGAGAGGTCCCATCTCCATTTTCTCGAATATTACCGAATACCTTTCAACAAAATTCCTTAAGCGGCAGACGACTTTTCCATTTTGCATTAAAACATTTTCTCTCTCAGACATGGAAAGCACTTGAAGTGCTCCGGAGTAAAATGAGCGGAGGACTTTTCAACACATTACGAGAAAATGTTCTAATGCCTTTTTAAAGAACATTTCACTTGCCACGTGAGAACAGAGCACTCTCTCAAAGAGCTCGATTAACCCGCAGTTGGCTTTAGCTTTCTTTCCCCTCATCAAAGTGGAAAAGTTTCGATTGACATCAAAAGCGTTGATGAGTCGATGTGCATTTGGTTATGACAACAGACCCGAAGGTATTATTCATTACTCCGCTTGTCCCTTCAAGTAGAATTTAAAGTTGTGTGTGGATAAGAATTCATACTAACATAAAGTGGCCTCTGTAGATGAACATGCCATATGTTAAAGCTAATTTTAATTCTTTTTGTAATGTTACAGCTTTTGGTTTACTCGCAAGAGAGTTAGTTATACATGAAACGAACCATTTTGTAGCCTGACTACAATTGGCATTCTCAAAGAGATTCTGTTGTTGTTATTATTAGTGGCACTTGCAATGGACAAGATTCGCCGAGGCATTAGCGAGTTTTAAGCTGAAAGGAGCATCTCTTGTTTTGAAGTAGAGCTAATTAGAGCTAAGAGCTTCTTTTTGAAGAAGCAAGGCAATGCCAGCAAAAAGAAAGAAACCATTTGGAGCGGTATCACAAACACTTCCTTCAGTACACTCTAATAAAAGTATTATCCCCGTAAACACCTAGTATGGTAATGATATGCAATTGTTATGAAATATCAGTCAGTAATTGGTGGTGGTGGTAGGGGTAATTCATTTGTTGGGATTGAAAGTAATCTGTATTTCAGTTTTCATTTGTATAAGCTCTTATAAAAATATAACAAAAAATGAGATTTTTGTTTCTTTTTGAAGAAGCATGGCAATGCCAGCAAAAAGAAAGAAACCATTTGGAGTGGTATCACAAACCCTTCCCTCAGTACACTTTAATAAAAGTATTATCCCAGTAAACACCTAGTATGGTAATGATATGCAATGGTTATGAAATACCAGTCAGTAATTGGTGGTAGTGGTCGGGGTAATTGATGGGTTGATGAGTCGATGTGCATTTGGTTATGACAACAGACCCGAAGGTATTATTCATTACTTCCCTTGTCCCTTCAAGTAGAATTTAAAGTTGTGTGTGGATAAGAATCCATTCTAACATAAAATGGTCTCTGTAGATGAGCATGCCATATGTGAAAGCTAATTTTAATTCTTTCTGTAATGTTACAGCTTTTGGTTTACTCGCAAGAGAGTTAGTTATACATGAAACTAGCCATTTTGTCGCCTGGCTACATTTGGCATTCTCACAGAGATTCTGTTGTTGTTATTATTAGTGACACTTGCCATGGACAAGATTCATCGAAGCATTAGCGAGTTCTAAGCTGAAAGGAGCGTCTCTTGTTTTGAAGTAGAACTAATTAGAGCTAAGAATACGACTCAGCCATACACGCTTAACGCTCGTTTGCACAGCCCCTTTTTACAGGGGGCACATTCATACAACTTACAGATAGAATTTACCTTAACACTTAACCACTCCACACCTCCGTTTCTAGGGCTCAAATGGCCACTTTCCGGTTTGGTTTAGATTTAGGTGGACTTTATTTAAAAAAAAAAAACATTACACAGTTGTTGTTACATTATTGGAAAGAAACATACAAGAGAAAAAATACACAGACATATAACATAACAATAAGTGTTAAAAATTAGAGTGAAGAAGGTCTGGAGTACAACAAAATGGATGAATGAATATCATAATGTACAGTATGGATGAAAATATGAGGGAATTGAAAAAAATTAGTAACTTGATGGGTTAAAAGGGTTTATTATAAAAATGCGTGATATTAATTGATACTCTAAAACTGATGAGCTTAATCGAGCCGTAACAGTTCTCCATGATCAATTAGAAATATAATCATGTTTATGATTCTTTTTTTGGAAGATGAATTATTAAGAACTCTTTTAAACCAAAAAATTTCTATCGAAGATGAGGGTTTTCGAAGGTGCCATGAAACCGTAAAAGGGCAGGATGTTGCAAAGTGGATAGGATCACCGACTTCCCCACAACAGCAATAGTCGTTTTCTGATAAATAGAACCGGTGAAGAAAAGAAGGGAATGGACCATGTCCTGTAACAAAAAAAATTTCTTCACGAGTCCAAGAGAGTGGTTGCAGTTTTACTGTATTTATAATTTTATATATAGAACGCCCCCTGTTTCCGCTATCCCAAAGAATTTGCCATTTTCTTATATAAAAATTTTTTGAAGTTGATGTTTAAGATGACACCGGGGTTTCGGAGCTTCCAGTTAAAGAACAACGATTTACTAGAGCCTGAATCCCCGAGTCCCAGCTCTCAGGGAAGACACGCTACCTCTATGCCAGAAGTCCGGCCAAAGAGATTCTTGCGGTCAATAATTACAATTTAAATTTTATGATCAAATGCTAAAACATGATTGGTCAATTTCATTCAGTTTTTATAGTATCGTGTTCGAATATTTTTCGAAAACAGCATTTTCAGACTTAGTAAAGATCCATCACATTCCAGAAGTTGAAATTTGCTTCATTAATTACATTTTCGAATAAATTTTAAACTATTAAAGTTTTGGTTAAACTTTAAATAAATAGTCACTTTGAAACCCATATTCTTAATCTACAGAGCATATAATTTTTTTAATTGATAGCTGTATATCAAACAGGATATACTACAGAGCTCCAAAAGTCTCACATATTTTCATTAGTAAATATAATCGTCCACCATAATCAGTAAAGCTGGTCGAGATATAAAATTATCCCCATTTCCTTTATTTGCAGCATTATCGGTTGCGTAAACTTTAACTCTTTTTTTGGCATCAAACAACGGAAAGGAGACTTTTTTTTCATGTTTTAAGTGACTTATTTTTCAGTATGCAAATAAAGCTAAGGCTAAAAAAAGATTAGTTAGGGGATCTTAAATTTAATGCTTTTGTTTGCATTTTTTTATTATAGATTGTAGCAAAGGTCAATGAACTGAGGTCTGCGGAATTTATTATTTATATTTACATAGATTAATTGAGGTTGTTGCCACTATTTTATTAACCTTATTCTTATTTTGTATTGGATATTCACATTTTTTTTAATGGATCCTTATTTATTTCAATCCGTTTTTAGCGATTAGTTTTGATTTCAGAGAATGTGGATATTATTGACAAAGAAAATAAATCACAATTCAGTGAAACAAAGCTTTTAATATTATTATATATTTACACCTGAAAAAAATTAGGGCTTAGAAAGTTAAAAAAATGCATTTTTTTTAACTTCCTAAGCCCTCTACCAATATGCATAAGATTTTCTACTACAACTTTCTGAAGTTAATCCAGGACAATCAGATGTTAGATATTGTTAAGATGATAACAACCTGTCTAGACAGGAATATCTTTTAGTTTATTAATAGTAGGGATAACGATTAAGAAAAATACGAATATGTAATCCCCACGGATAGTTGAAAAGGAATGCCAGTTATCTTCTCTTCTAGTGATGTAGTAAAGGGGTTAAACCTTCTTTCTTTGTTGATATATCTCTCACTGTTGATATATCTCCTTATAAAACACTAGTTTGCTATTGTTTACATCTGCTGTGACACTGACGATTTTCTTGCAATTTATCATCATTAACACAGTAAGGCTCCAATTTAGAAACATAGCAACAATGTTAATTTATTATATATGCAATGTATTGAAAATTAAATCGGAAGGCCAAACACTTGCAAACAATAGCAAAAATGTCTTAGAATAATAAGCTTTATACAAAAACCGAATTTTTGAAAAACCAGTTTTCGAATTCAATATTTCCACAAAACCAATGTTCGTAAGTTTTCGAATTTTGTAAAAAAAAAAAAAAAAAAAAAAAAAAAAAAAAAAAAAAAAAACTTAAATATTGACATTTTTTTAATTTAATTTATACTGCTCTTACCCGCGACTTCGTACTCGTGGAAATTTTGATGTGTATATGTGAAAACTGACAGTCTAAAATGTTATCGAAACCGTATGCATGCTTAAATTTTCAACTTCCTTTGGAGCAAAACACTAGTTTGCATTGTGTTACCCCAACTGGTGCTGAATTTTAAGCACCAGTTGGGGTAACGCAATGCAGATTAGAAAATTTTAGTTTCAATTCATCTGTTTTATTTTCATTCAAAAGGACTTCTGAAGAAATCGAAAGATCTATTAATTAACAATGT
The DNA here is from genome assembly GCA_026289955.1 of Argiope argentata. Classification (NCBI taxonomy): domain Eukaryota; kingdom Metazoa; phylum Arthropoda; class Arachnida; order Araneae; family Araneidae; genus Argiope; species Argiope argentata. The sequence goes on from JAOUZG010035803.1 coordinate 1,686,714, forward strand.
TTAATTTTAAATTCATCATTCACTACAAAAAATAAACGGAATCCTTTGAAATAACCGTTACGTCTAACATCATTAGCGTGGGGGGATGTTATGTCATTAAAACCATAAGGGTACTTTGTTGGGTGCAAACGAACAATCGCCTAAGAAATTTGAGAAAATTTGGCTGAATTCTAAATTATTTGCTAACGGAAACATACCACTTTAAGCATATATAAAAAATATATAGCTAACAAAAATACAGTTTAATTACAAAAACACACAGTTGAATAGATTTAATATATAGTCATTTTCGACAAAAAAAATAGTTTTCCTCCAAATTTTAGCGAAATGGCATTTTCAGTCACAAGGTTTCGATGCCCGTTGCAATAAATTACTGGAAAATAGAAAAAATATCAATAAATGCAGTAATACGGAATGCACTAAAAATTTAATCGAAAATGATGAAAATAGGCAAAAGATATAAGTGCAGCAAGAAAAAAATCAAGGGAAATGAATAGGAAATAACGAACTATATTAACACAAGAACAGCATAAGAAAAAATTTTCATAGACATTTCTTTAGAATAGTCAGATAATATTAAAAGAACATCGGAAATAGAAAAATAAAAACAAACGATTCAACAAGCCCAGGCAAATGTTTTCAAATGTTTTTATCTTTTATTTTTGGGCGGAAAAGTTAGTTTTTAATTAATAAAAAATTAACCACTCAATTAAACGGAATAAAAATTAGCCTATGTTCTTCTGTAGACTATAATCTATGCCTGTGCTAAATTTAATCCAATTTCCTTCAGCCGTTCTGGCGTGATTGAACCACATCATCCATCCATCCATCCAAACTTTCACATTTATAATAGTAGTATAGATAAAATAACGAAAAGCCAATATCAACGTCAAACCCAAAATATTGAGAGAAAAAATGATTAATACATATACATATTAGTGGCACAAAATAACGAAAACTCAAGCAAAAATTTCAAATAATATTTTTAATAATTTTAATTTCTCAAAGAAAATAGGATTTTAAAAGACATAAAATATTCACTGAACGGTGGGTAAGCCCAATTTTTTTTAAACATAATATTACCTAAAATTAAAAATACTCGCTCACTAGATACTGAGCTTGGTTTTACAGTCTTCATGGCGTCAAATAACAAATTTGTGTGTGTGTGTGTGTTTGTTCTTTTAATCGTTATCTCAAATAATGAAAAATCATCTTGCAGTGTCTTAGGATTTGTAAGTTTTTTTTCAATGTTTTCAAGAAACTAATGAATAGATTTTTCCGAGTCTTCTTTTTAAAAAAAGCAATACTTTGATGAGTAATTTCTTCGATTTTCTCTTCATCAGAATCGATTCCCACATAAGAATTTGGAAATATTCTTGGCAATATCCTTACAGATGACTTAATATCAATTTTTTAAGCTAAAAAAAGTAAACTAAATTTCTTAGCTGAATTAGAAATGTTCTTTGGAGTATGCAAATACAGCAAAACAGTAGCTAATTCTACTCGTCTTCTTTCTTGAATTCGTTCCTTTAAAGCATAAAATAATTTTAAACTTATTTCGGTGCTTAAATTTTTTAGTTAATTAAAAAAAATCAAATATACCTTCACTTGTTAAAATAGCCATAATCTAACATTTATTTACCAAAAATTATACTATAATCCATAATTATATGCATCCACTTTTTTATTTATCGGAAATTTTATTATAATCCATGATTACTTATTTGATTATCTACTTTATGATTTGAAATTCGATTAGTTACATTTTGCAAATTTACAATCATTTTACACTGAAGTGACAAAAGTCATGGGATAGCAATATGCAAATATACAGATGGCAGTAGTATCGCAGCGAAAAAAGTATAAATGCGCAGTTCGTTTTCCAGAGTTTTCATTTGAGTTCAAGTTATTCATGTGAACAGGTTTTCCGTGATTTATGGCGGTACGACGAGAATTAACAGACTTTGAACGTGGAATGTTAGTTGGGGCTAGACGCATGGGTCATTCCATTGAGGATATCGTTAGTGAATTCAACATTCCGAGATCCACAGTGTCAAGAGTGTGCCGAGAGTATGAAATTTCAGGCATCCCATCCCATCAGGGACAGCGCAGTGGGCGACCACCTGCACTTAACGACCGAGACCACCGACGTCAGTGTAGAATGGTCAATATTAATAGACACGCAACACTTCATCAATTAACTGCAGGAATCAATGTGGGACGTAAGAGGGACGTGTCCTATAGGACTGTGCGGCGAAACTTGTCTTCCTTGGGCTATGACAGCAGAAGACCGACTCGAGTGCCTTTACTGACAGCACGACATCGCCTGCAGGGACTCTCCTGGACTCGTGAGCATATCGACTGGTCCCTAGACCAGTGGAAAACTGTGGCATGGTCAGATGAGTCACGATTTCAGTTGTTACGAGCTGATGGTAGAGTTCGAGTGTGGCGCAGACCCCACGAAGCCATGGAACCAAACTGTCAGCAAGGCACTGTTCAAGCTGGTGGTGGCTGCAGAATGGTGTGGGCTGTTTTTACATGGCATGGACTCGGTCCTCTGGTGCAACTGAGCCGATCATTGACTGGAAATGGTTATGTTCAGCTGCTTGCAGATCACTTGCAGCCATTCATGGACTTCACGCATCCCCACAACGACGGGATTTTTATGGATGACATTGCGCCATGTCACCGGGCCAGAACTGTTCGCGATTGGTTTGATGAACATTCCGATATGAATCCCGTCGAGCATTTATCGGACATCATGGAAAGGTCCGTTCGTGCCCAAACTCCTGCACCATCCACACTTTCACAATTATGGACGTCTATACAGACATCATGGCTCAATATTCCTGCAGAGGACTTCCAACGTCTTGTGGACTCCATGACACGTCGAGTTGTTGCACTTCGCCGGGCAAAAGGAGGACCGACACGATATTAAAAGTCATCCCATGACTTTTGTCACTTCAGTGTATATTAATGTGCTGAATTGAAGCAATAAGGTGGCTATTTTGAGACACACGACATAATTTTAAACCATGGTGAGATGACGTCTACGATATCCAAGCAGATAGCTTATTCTAGAATTTTAGATATCACGCCATCAGTTTAATCAAACAATAGGCCCACTCGCAAGAGTTGTTAATGGTGCAAGTTTTGAATTAAAACTTTTCAAACCTAATGTTTGCCTCTCAATTTGATCGTATCATTTCTTAAATCAGAGTGTGTGTGTTTTTTATTAGTTTTACGATACAAAGAAATATAAATGCATCAGATCAGGACTTCTACCTACTAATGGGCAAATCGGAAAGTAGTAAAACAAATTTGTCCAAATTTTGTTCAAGATTTGATATAAATTCATAATTTTGGTGTAAACAACACATATCAAATTTTAATCAAATAGTTCGTAGTATTTTTTACTTCCTCGAGTACAAAACATGCAAAAAGAACTAAGAATAATCAGCATAAAATTAGAATTCGAGTTTCAGTTATTCAATTTATTATTTTTCTTTCTATTTTGCACTATCGTGTTAGCATTAATGCTAAAATACAGGCCATAATTTTGGTGTAAACATCAAATTTTATCAAATAGTTCGTAGGAATTTTTACTTCCTCGAGTACAAAATATGAAAAAAAGAACTCCGCATAATCATCATAAAATTAGAATTCCAGTTTCAGTTATTCAATTTATTATTATTTTTTTTCTATTTTGCACTATCGTGTTAACTTTAGTGCTAAAATACAGGCTGATAGATAGATAATCATTTGAGATCTAGATCGAAATTCTATGTGGATCAACATTTCTAAAAATGAAGCTGCGAGTCAAATCTTATCTACCTTACATTATGTAAATGTTGTTGTTTTTAATGACACTTGTCATGGAAAAGCTCACTGATACAGTCAGCGATTTTAAGTTGAGATTCAGTCTTGTTTTTAAGTAGCGTCAACTAGTGCCAAAATTATGTCTTAGCCACTCAAGCATCACATTTATTTGCACAGCCCCTTTTTACAGGGGGTGGGGCACATTCACACATTTCACAGATAGAACAGGTGATGTCAGAACCAGGACTCGACCCCAGGATGCCTAGATCACGGGGAAGACGCGCTACCTCTTTTCTAGAACCTCGGAATGTAAGTTATTTTCACTTGGAGAGACTTACAGACAAACGTTTAAATAGTTTTTGTTCAAGTTTTGATAGCAATCTACAAATTTGGTTTCAATAACAAAATAATACCAAATTTTATCCACTTAGCTCAAAGCCTTTTACAATTATTGTGTTAGCAAACATACATAATTCCAAAAATATGTTTCCAGGACTCAAAGACATGAGAGAAGTGCAGGTCTTTCAAAATCTTGGGTTTGAAATCCTCTCAATTCAAATTCGGGACAGTGCAGTATTGCCTCTTTATATATTTCGCATACGATATGGTAAAAAGCTTAATAATAAGAATATAGTGTTTGACAATGAACTAATATCTCCGGAATAAGACAAGATTATTGACTCGATTTCCAGTGGAATGTCATATCTACTTATTACATGAGTTGTGACAACATAGCAATAGCAGACATGAAATGCTTGTATTCGAAGAAATCGGAATCTGACTCAATTTAGATTGTCTGGAATCTTGTATATGAATCACTCTAAGAGCCAAAATCTGAGCTTTGAATTTTTGAAGTTAGTTAAATGCTAGTTAAGAATGGTATATGAATTTATGAAATAAATAGCACCTTAAGTTTTAATAATAACAGATTTGTTTATTTTAAATATATATGTATTATTACATAGCTATTCTCTAAACAAAATATTTAGTTTGTCTGGAATCTTGGATAGGAATCATTCTAGGAGCCAAAATCTGAGCTTGAATTTTTGAAGTTAGTTAAATGCTAGTTAAGAATGGTATCTGAATTTATGAAACAAATAGCACCTGGAGTTTTAATAATAATATATTTGTTTATTTTAAAAATATTAGCATTATTACATAGCTATTTTCTAAACAAAATATATTCTAAATTATATTTTTTCCCCGAAATAATGCAGATTATGTATTCGATACCAGAATATTTTTAAAATACGTTAAATGGTTAAAAAAATTTGGCAGGTTGAAAGTATATTCTTATCTGCTTATATTTTGCATTTATATTAATGCAAAATATACAACTCGAATACGTGAAGAATCTTCAAGGAAATCAAATTTTAAACTGGAAATCTTTGATTTCGTATTTGAAACCCTATGACGAACTACTAAGTATAATAAAAATAAATGTGCATTTTTATATTATAACTTTTCAAAAGGAGTACGTATCAAAAGTTTTGATACAAAATGTGTTTAATTTATAGGAAAGTCATATCACGGACTTTCCGATCCACTCGAAGGCACTAAATAACCTGACCGCTGCAATAGCATTGGCGGAAACTACGATTGAGTCCTTAAATCCATCACCGGCAGCAGTACAACCCTTCCCGAAGGAAGCACGTCTTTCATCAATGGTGGGAGTCAGATCCCTCACCTATTTGTGCACAATCTAAGATGGTGAGATGTAACCACCGTACCGAAAGCATCTCATCCTCTTTTCGTGGGTCCTCCCTGGGGTTTCTATAAAGGGAAAATTATCCACATGATTCGAATAACTCTGTTCTCTTGAATAATTAAAGGTGAATTAGTTGTTGAGTTTCATATAATTTACCTCCCCTTTATTAACTGTCCTTAAGCTTCCCATTGCATAATCTTAATATTGAGGAATCCTCCCTGGGGTTTCTATAAAGGGAAAATTATCCACATCCTTTGCTATTCCTATCGTTTAAATTCATAGTCTCAATACGAGCATCAACCTATTAAGGTTACTGATTAATTGGTAATAATTAAAGCTAGAAATGTCTGATAAATATACATAATAATGAATATAAATTGATCCGCTGGTATATGAGGAATAATGACATGAAATTCTCAAAGATTCTGCTCTTATAGAAGAATATCCCATTCAATACCTATACCGAAGATACAAATACAGTCTTAGATTGGAATGAGTGATAATCAGTTTCATGATTATAATTATATCCTAAACTTTTGGTCAGATACGTTGATGAATTGGCATAAATAAATTCGAAAGAATAATC
>JAOUZG010035803.1:1715371-1725683 GCA_026289955.1 Argiope argentata
GAACCATTTGTTTCCTAAATACCAAATAACAATATTCTAGAAATCAAGCAATGAATAATCTCGAGAGCGAATTTTTTGACATGTTCATTGATGTAATATGTATACAAAAAAGAGAAGCTATGTGAAAATTTTGAAAATTTATCTAAAAGCATTATCAATTTAATAACAGAACATGATAGGAATGAAAATCAAGGATTAATCATTGAGTGTGTCATTAATGATTGATCCTTACCTAATCTTTAATGCCATTAATTAATGCATTGATAGACCCAAAAGACTTCAAACCAAAATTATTAGTATTGACCATGACAAATTAGACTGATTTAAGGAATTAAGGAACCATTTGTTTTCTAAATACCAAATAAAAGTATTCAAGAAACCAAACGATACGACACATGAGGACATTTATAATCAACATTGCAATCAATTTTGATAATTGTTCATGATAAATTTTCAATGATTTTTAATACGTAATACAGCGGTGAGATGTTTTTATTGATCGTCCCGTTCATAAAAGGTATACTATATTAAAATAAAAGCATGTATGTTGTTTCTATTAAAAGAGAAATAAGTTTAATTATACTTGCATTAAGTTATTAATATTGCCCTCTTCCCTGACAAGGAATGCAAGTAGTTTAATGTCTGAGAGATTTCAAGTCAAAACTAAGAAATTCTTAGACGAAGGTAGACTTCGAAGCAATTAGGAATGATATTAAAATATTTTTATTATGGCATTCAAAGAGGCATCATTCTTTTAAACGTCCATTTATGATCATCGGCTATTGCAAAGAATGCTAAAATATCCGAAACGAGACATTTTTATCGTCTTAATAGAATGTTTATTAATAATTTAGGAATGATGTTGTATATATCTAGCAAGAAAGTAAATGCTGGAAGTATAGTATTATATTTTCTAGTTATTGTAAATGTTAGGAATTTTATCTTCTTTTCTTTTTTTAATATTCATGTTACATGTAGGCAACTTCCTTTGTAAACAAGCGTGGATTAAATGATTTTTTTTATGTATTCAAATTTTATTAAATTTTGATATGTATACATTCTTTGAAAATATATTTTAAAAAAGAAACATGGCAAGGGTATATACACTGAAGTGACAAAAGTCATCGGATGGCTGTTAATATCGTGTCGGTCCTCCTTTTGCCCGGCGAAGTGCAAAAACTCGACGTGTCATGGAGTCCACAAGTCGTTGGAAGTCCTCTGCAGGAATATTGAGCCATGCTGTCTGTATAGACGTCCATAATTGTGAAAGTGTGGATGGTGCAGGAGTTTGGGAACGAACAGACCTTTCGATGATGTCCCATAAATGCTCGATGGGATTCCTATCGGGTGATCTAGGTGCCCAGATCATGCGCTGGAATTGTCCAGAATGTTCTTCGAGCCAATCGCGCATTGTGATCCATAAAAATCCCTTCGTTGTGTGGGTACGTGAAGTCCTGCAAGTGATCTACAAGCAGCTGAACATAACCATTTCCAGTCAATGATCGGTTCAGTTGCACCAGAGGACCGAGTCCATGCCATGTAAAAACAGCCCACACCATTATGCAGCCACCACCAGCTTGAACAGTGCCTTGCTGACAGTTTGGGTCCATGGCTTCGTGGGATCTGCGCCACACTCGAACTCTACCATCAGTTCGTAACAACTGAAATCGTGACTCATCTGACCACGCCACGGTTTTCCACTGGTCTAGGGACCAGTCGGTATGCTCACGATCCCAGGAGAGTCGCTGTAGGCGATGCCGTGCTGTCAGTAAAGGCACTCGAGTCGGTCTTCTACTGTCACAGCCCAAGGAAGACAAATTTCGCCGCACAGTCCTATCGGACACGCCCCTCGTACGTCCCACATTGATTCCTGCAGTTATTTGACGAAGTGTTGCCTGTTTATTAACATTGCCCATTCTACACAGACGTCGGCGGTCTCGGTCGTTAAGTGCAGGTGGTCGCCCACTGCGCTGTCCATGATGGGATGGGATGCCTGAAATTTCATACTCTCGGCACACTCTTGATACCGTGGATCTCGGAATGTTGAATTCACTAACGATATCCGCAATGGAATGACCCATGCGTCAAGCTCCAACTAACATTCCACGTTCAAAGTCTGTTAATTCTCGTCGTGCCGCCATAAATCACGAAAAACCTGTTCCCATGAATAACTTGAACACAAATGAAAGCTCTGGAAAACGAACTGCGTATTTATACTTTTTCGCTGCGATACTACTGCCATCTGTATATTTGCATATTGCTATCCCATGACTTTTGTCATTTCAGTGTACATCCAGGAAGAAAGTAAATGCTAGAAGTATAGTATTATATTTTCTAGTTATTGTAAATGTTGGGAATTTTATCTTCTTTTTTTGTATGTTTATGTTACATGTTGGCAACTTCCTTTGTAAACAAGCGTGGAATAAATGATTTTTTATGTATTAAAATTTTATTAAATTTTGATATGTATACATTCTTTGCAAACATATTTTGAAAAATAAGCATGGCAAGGGTATATATTTATGAGTTTTGCTTTCAAAGATTTTTAGTTTTTAAGCTAGATGTGCAAATGAGTAGAAAAAAGTTTTTTTTAAATAAGTTATTCTTAGAAATTGTTTTGTAAACATTCAAAAATTTATTGAATAAAACTAAACATGAAACAATAATGTGACATCTTTATAACTGAAGTAAAAAATAAGGAAATATTTTATCTAAACGCTTTATTTAAGCTTTTACTACTTTTAAGAACATTTGTAATTGTATTCAGCATTTCATCAATAGACTTGTTATTGTTTTTGTATCTTATGGCACTTGCCATGGGCAAGCTCACTGAGGTAGTCAGAGATTTAAGCCTAACAGCGTGTCTTGTTTTGTAGTAGCGCTAACTAAGGCCAAGTGTATAGCTTTTGCTACTTATTCAACACATTCGCTTCGCTTTTTTACAGGGAGTGTATTTACGCACCTTTCAGATTGAAAGCAGAACAACCATGCCCGAACAGGGACTCGAACTACCGCGATGCCAGAACGCCCACGATCAGCATTCTTAAGAAATTTTGTACTTTTCTTGCTTTCTGATGAAAATATAATATTTTAATTATTTTAGGAACTTTGTATATAATTAAAATATGTTAATTTAGTTAATCCATAATTGTAATGCCATATGAGATTTAATTTGATAAATATTAATTTTCGATTCCATATTGCAAGATTAATATGACAGGATGCTAAACATTCTATTCATATGTTTCAAAACTATTGTACATAATATAATTAGAGGTATATGAAAATGCAATACATTCTAATATTCCAATGATATTTCTTTTTTCTTTCTTTTCAGTTTTTACTATTAGTTCACACTCTACCTACAGATATATATCTTGTTAAAATTTTCGATATTTAATAAAATACTTTTCGTTCCTCCAATCACGTTCAAATACATTTTTTAAAACTTGTAGGGGATAACACTCGATGTTAATATAGTTTTTAAAATATTAATTTATTAATTAACCTAATTAATTTTTATTACTTTAAACAGAGTTTTAGCAGTTTGTAATGAAAATTGATATCAACATGCAGTAGTTCGATCAGTGAAATGCAAGGATTTCGGTATTTTTCTCGTGAAGGTGAAGAATGCGTATTCAATACTTACGGAAATCAATAATGTTTTAATAATCTTTTTTTATATTAATTGTAATTGTTTAGTAAAAAGTAACTAAAGTAAAATTTATTTTTTCTTGGCCTAAGTAGGAATTGACTTTAAAAAAAATTTATATTATTTCTTACTTGCTAGATTACAAATATTGTGAACCTTTCGTAATTTGCTAAACATCTAATTTATAATCTCAGTCCACACATTTTAAAGCGTTATCGTATTTGTGATATTTAATTCAGGATTGCTGCATCCCTTAAGTTCATTGACCGTAAAGAAAGCTTATAAAAGGGTCTTTGATATAATCCCATAATCATAAGCCATAAGCGATAAGATACTGAAAACTTGTGACGAAGGCTAAATCAATATTATCTGCACTTTTAATCCAGCGTTACGGAAGATTCCCATTGAAGTAAGAGGCGAGCATACAAATTCCGAGGGAATAGAGTCCCCTTTATTGAAAGATAAAATTTATCCTTAGTGCAATAAATATAACAATATTTTTTTAATACTGATTGTTATTTGTTGACCGATGTTACAATAGCATTTGGAACCTTTATTTTCATGTATCGCTATTTGTATTACAGTATACAGTACTGTCTGTCCATGACAAGATCTCTGGTCGACAATCGTCTATGTTGACGGCGAGCGTTATAAAAACAGGTTACTGTAGGAAGAGTCCATTTCGCAGAGGTAGAAATTCATTCGTTTCTTACGTTGGCGCGTTTAGCGCTTAATTGATGGTATTTGATATATTGCCTTTGATTTTCGAAAGCAAATTTGAAAAATAATTCACTGGGCTGAAAATCATTTGCGTACTTGGAATTTTGAAAATATATATTATTCCTATTAGAATATTACAGAAGAGTACAGAAAGAACGGAGTAAATCAAATAGGAAAAATGAATAATTATTTATTTGTCTAACGACTGCACAAGAAAAAGAAAAAAATTCAGTAGAACCCCAATTGAAAAAATAATAATTTTCCTTTTATTTGTTTTAAAATTATGTAACTACTTATCAAATTCTTCGCAGCAAATGCGAAGTAATCTGTCTAATTCAACATAAAAAATAACAGTAATAATCGTAATCATTTAATAATTTTTATAAAAGGTTGCTTTTACTCTGTTATAAAGTAAAATATTCATTGTTAAATATACTTAAAACCTCTCCAAATTTTTAAAACTAATTAGTTAATTAATTTATTTTGGATATATATATACTATTTTTTGAAACTCAAAATTAACAATTACCATTTTATCAATTTTTAGTTTTTTAAAAATCAAACTTATTTTGTAACTTATTTTCAACATGTACAAGCTTTCTACAACACAATCAATTCCGCATTTATATGTATAAGTGTTCTAAATTTGAAAATAATTCAAGTATTTTCTCAAGCACTTGTCAGATGTCTCGGAACTGAACTAAAAAAAAGCCCAATGTAGCTTTACATTATTCTAATAAAAGCGTTGTAAAAGTCCGGTTTTGTATCCCAGAGGACCATTTATTCATTTCCCTCGATTTGAAAAAAGAAATTTAATTATTTGAAAGACAACTGTTTCTCAGAAATTGCCAATTCAAATAATAGAACGATAAATGAGCTTTTCTTTTCAATATATATCAGCCGTCACGAACTGTGTAGCAATAAAAATTCCATAAATTCCTGCATTCATCCTATCTTTTCGGTGTTAAAAATTCTTCATTCCTATTGTCCTATACCTTTCTATTCAAAGCCCATCAATGTCGTTTAAAAGTACTTATCTGTCTCCGTTTTATTATCGCAATCAGTGCACCTGAGTCAAAGAAATGTCGCTAAATATTTTAATCTTTCTTACTCACATTAATGTGAATAAATTTTTAGATTCTTGTAATCCTATCTAAGAAAAGCTATTAATACTTTGCTGGCCGGTGACGAGTTAACTCGTCATTGCACTTGCATTATCTGTTTCAATTTATAACACCGAGGGCGATATAGAACATTGCAAAAACTTGGCGTATCGTGTTTAGTCTTGTCCGCTCTATAACAGAAAAATTACTTTTCCTAGTATTTACATTTTTATTAGAATTTTAGTAAAATTCCAAAAATTTCAACCATGACGGAACGTATCGGCAAAGAACTTTTTGATGTTCCAATTCAACAAAATTCATTGGAGTTTTTTTAGAACGTTTTACTTTCATATTCAATTACAAAAAAGTAGCCGGTGACATGACATAGTTTCTGTGTAAAATTACCGGTCACCAAAGTGTTAAAATAACAGGGAGGCGAGAACACAAGCCTCTCCATTCTTAAATCGAAAAGACATTTTAAAGGATATCAAAATTCAAGAGACAAAAATTATTAACTAATGAAATACAGTTAATATTAACCAAAGAAAATATTAATAAAATATAAAAGAAGTAAGCTCAGCAAATATGAAGATACGAACAACTGCGGCTAAAGCGAGAGGACGAATGAGCAATAGTTTTTTTATCGGTCAATTTTTTCGCCGATATAGAATAACCCCCCAAACTTCCATCCGATTCCACCCATTCAAAATGGATCCTCCCTGTAGACACCTGTTTCTATAACGCCCGCCGTAAACATAGACGATTGTTGGCCTGAGTTCTTGCTATGGACAGACAGTACACTCCCGAGTATTCGGTCTAATGTGGCGATCCCCCCCTCCCTATAGAATGGAGTTCTATGAACTCATTTCGTTTCCCAAAAATACCAGAAGACAAAGTTTTTATACGAAAGATCCCTATTATAATAAGGGCCAATTTTGGCCTTTTGGTAAGGTCTCAGCTCGTGAGTCGTAGGGTTTCAAGTTCGACCTCCGATCCAATCGAAGAACCGTCGTGTAAGGGGGTCTGATGCACTTAAATCCATCAGAGCCAAACGTCTCCCTGTTGGAGTGGTGAGGTGCGGAGAAGGGTGTGTCAGTTCAGGTGTCGTCCTCATCATCTAATCATGGTTAAAAATTACGAGATCTGTCTCAAAATAGCCCTAGGGTTGTTTTGCAACGGAACATTAATAAAAATTAAACACTGTTACAATGCGTATTTTATCACTTCTTATTGAGTATTAAGCCCTCCATTTATTTCAAGTCAACGTAATCAAGTGAATCACAGAAGTAGTTGCTGTTAACGTGTCGAGTTGTTATAGAAGACTTTGTACTGGAATCGTATGAATATTTATATGCATATTAAGCTATATTTTTTGCCGTTAAATGAAAGACCAATCGCTGTATGGTGCTTTATTTCTCCTCCATAGACATTCAATTCTCTATTTATTTATTTATTTTTCTTTTGTTTATCGTCAATTTTGAAATGAGCTCTGTACTACACTTTAAAAATATTTAGCACGCACTAGCAAAAATTTAGGAATATTATATGTAATCTGCAGTTATAAGCAGGAATAGTGGCAACAATAAAGATCCATTACACACCAATTAAAAAATGAACAACGAGCAGAACGCTGCTCCTTTCCAGTCACAAGGGGGTTTTGCACATGACGGTAGGTGACTGGTAGGAGAATCGTACCAGATGGACGCTGCCTGTGCTTTTACAATGTTGCAACATTCAATTCTTGCTTTCCTAAGTCCTACCTTTAATTACAATAATGTCGACGTCCTGACACAGGGGTAGCTCATCTTCCTCGTGATCTTGGCATCCTTTATTCGAGTCCTGGTTCAGGAATGATTTTTCTTCTGTCTTCTATCTGTGAGATTTGGGAATGGGTCCCCCTCTAAAAAGGGATTGTGCAAGCGAATACATTGAGTGAATATCAAAAGTCGTAGTCTTGGCACTAGTTGGCGCTACTTGAAAAAAGAGACGCAACCTCGGCTTAAAATCGCTGACTACCTCGCAAGAGTAAAAATTTTAAAGTAAAAGTAAGTAAAGAATCCGGATAGTCAGGAATCCGGATACTCGAGTGTGTACTGTATATGCAAAAGTTTTGAAATAGTAAATTTTAAAAAAATTTAACCATTCCTTTATATTAAACTTTTATTTATAACTAGCCGCCTTTCGCGACCAGTCGGTTCGCAAGTATTAATGCTCGCTAAAATTTTCATGTAATATTTTATGTAGCTGAGTCTCATAACAGGTTTTTTATCAAAATATTTTTAAACCAAGCAAATTTCGATAATCATATAGTTTATTTATAGTATTATTTTCTTCAAATGTTCTGCTCATTGTACTACTCATCTTTCTCTTTCTATCCGAACAATGATTGCCACCGAATTGATATTTTACTTAAATGGTGGAGGGAAAGGTCTAAAATTATACGTTTTTATAGAATAATGAGATTCAAATTTTCATAAATGTAAACACACTAATAAATAAAGGCACAATTGGTTTTCAAGAGATGCGAAAGTTTAAAAACAGCTTGGAAAATGCCGCTCAGAGAGGGAATAATGGTGACATACACACACACTTCTTTTGTTTTATTTTTTTTCTATCCTTTTTTTTCACTACTTTTCTTTCCACAAAACCTTTTTTCCCTTTGTTATTCTTTTTTTCTTCCCTGCCAGACTTTATTTTGAGCAGTCATAGATTAAATATCCATAAGGACTAATAATAAAAGCAACTATTTTTTTTCTTTTTTAAACATCCCGTTATCTATAAATGGAAACCAACTGACTTCACGTATTTCTTTCTAAACAAATCATAATTTATTACTTCCTGCTACCTTACTCAGTTGTTGTGGGGGAAGGAAATGATGATTTTTGGCGGGAAAGTAAGAAAAGTGTCGTTTTAACAATTTTCCTCGCAGTTTTTTCATTTTTTTCTCTCCATAAAAACTATCCTCATGTCTTAATGAAAATATTTTTTAAAAAAATTTGCCGAATTGGTCGAGCCGTTCTCTAGTTTTGCACTTAGCAACGCATGCCGAGATCCATTTTTATTAATATAGATAAAATTTCTGAATATCACATGTCAAATCAGTATATTTCATTGATTCAATTTTCCATATTTCCAAGTTTGTCGAGAAAACACAAAAGAAGTTGTAAAAATATTCCAAAATAGTATCAAATGGAAGAAAAAAAAATAAATAGCCTAATTAAAAAAAAACTGAAAATGTTTTTTTTATTCCGGTCTTTATAATGAATGTCCTTTGTAGCAGTTAAGTTCTATTAAACAGTCTCTAATTTCATTTCTAATTATCTTAGACGTAAAATAAAACCAATTTTGGAGGATATTAAAAAGGAAATGCGATCTCAACAAAGAAAATGGCTTTTAAAACTTAAGATTAAAATTATGGTTTTTGTGCAAGCATGGATTTTTGATGTAGGCGGATACTTAAAGTGGCTATTTTGAGAAAATTCCTTCAAATTCCTGAAATTCTATAATAATAAATAAAAAAGTTGTATTTCAAGAAATGGCCTTAATAGCTGAATACGGGGAATTATTTAAAGACTGTTCTATCTTTTCTATCCATTTTTTTAAAAATCCCATAGTGGTTTTTAAATCAACTTAAATATTTAAGCGCCATTTGTTTCTCTAATAATCTTTTTAAACTTGCTATAATTGGAAATTTTGCGAATTAAATTCTAAGAAAGAAATAGAATATATTTACCTTACATTTTTTAGATAAGCCTTCTGGAAAACCAGTTCTTAAAGAGCTAAAAAATGTTGTGGAAATGAAATTTAAATATTTTTCGTGCATTTGTTATATGCATTCTGCATTTTGTTATATGAATTAATTTATTAACTAATAAATTAACTAAGAACATAGTTTTGAGTAAATTTGATTCATTTAAATAGGGAAAGACGATTGAAATATACTATCAAAATTAATGATAATGGAATATGATAATTTTTGAATAAAAATAGTACAATAATTTGCCCTTGGAAAAACATGGCAATTATTGTGAATTAGCAATATTTTTAATTAGAAATAAGTATAATGCTTAAAATCTTATATTTCAAATTGAAAACTACAATTTTTTTATTTGAAAAAAGTAATATCAGTTACCGATTCTTTTAATTTATATATTTATTAGCAATGTTTGATATGTAATTGCATATTTGACTTTGCTTTGCTCATCAAAAAAACCATGTAACTTAGTTTGCTTTTAAAGTAAATTCAGCCATACAGTTTCAAAATGACACGAATTTTATGAATATCAAAATGACATAAATTTTATGAATATTAAATTGGCACAAATTTTAAAAATATCCAAGTGACATGATATTTAGTAACATCAAAATTACATGGATTTTATGAATATTAAAATGATACAAATGAAGTTAAAATGACAAGAATAGAATTAATATCAAAAGGGCATGAATGAAGTGGATATAAAAATATGAATAGATTTAATATCAAAATGACTTGAACGGAGTTAATATTAAAACGGCACAAATGGAGTCGATATCATAACGATACGAATGGAATTAATATCAAAATTACAAAAATGGAACTAATATCAAAATGGCCCGAATTGAGTTATTATCAAAATAGCACGAACTGAATTAATAAAATGGCACAAATGGAATTAATATCAAAACGAAAAAAAATAGAGTTAATACCAAAATAAAACAAATTAAGTCGATATCATAATGATACGAATGAAGTTTATATTTAAATGGCACAAATAGAATTACAATCGAAATGACAAGAACGGATTTGATATCAAAAGGGTACAAATGAAGTCTATAGCATAATGATACAAATGAA
>JAOUZG010035803.1:1742669-1755990 GCA_026289955.1 Argiope argentata
ATATATATATCGGGATTAAACTGGTTGATGACTTAAATAAATTATGAGAATTCGTTAGAATTCAACGAGTGAATAATTTGAAAATCAAGTTGTAACTTTGTTTGGCAATAAATCGCCTAATATGACAAGATTCTGAATTATTTTCTAATAACCCTAAAAGAGAAAAATAAATGCCTCAAAAGCGATAAATCGGTAATTTAGTGCCTACGCATTTTGAGGTTTCAAAAGCTTCAAACCATAACAATATTTTTTCACGTGATAAAATATAATATGAAAAATAAAATCAAGAAGTTAAGCATGAAACATTTAGCAACTCAATTACATTTTATCTTTTCTTTTAAAAAAATCGACACTAATTTATTATTGACAATAGTTTCTTGTCAACAAACAACAAAATTCAAATCGTTATTGAAAACCAGATAAGGATTTTTTCGAGAGTGATTTACTAGTCTCGATTAAATTTTTGCAACAAAGTTCCCCTTTTAATGGCATCGATATGTTGAGAGAAAGAATTTAAAAGATGGATGTTCTATTTCAATGCCCCCTTTACCCAAACTATTTTAACTATTCAAAGCCGGTGTGGCTTTATACGGTAGTTTATAAAGTCACATTCTGTACATGGCAACAGGTTGTGAAAGCTATCCTCTTACAATTTTAAAACAAACACATAACATTTAAAACGCAGAATTTTCTGGTGAGCAAATCAGCATATAAAGTATAATCAAAGCAAATAAGAAGTCAGATATTTTGGAATATAATCCTAACAATCATGTACTAACGAAGGTGCATAAGAAATTCCTTGTTGCTAACATTAGAAGTGTGTGACAAATACAAAGGCCCCCTCTAATAAAGACGTTTAGAGTAGAAATGTTATTAAATAGAGCAGAAAATAAACAAGGATTAAAATGTATACATATCTGGTCAACCAAGCGGATAAAAGTATAAAGTTTTCAAGAAGAGAAATAAGAAGCCATCGGTTTTGGAAAATTATTCTAACAATGTCGTGCTAACGATGAGGCATAGTAGTTTCTAGGCGATGCTTTAAAAGTGTGTTGCCGATCCAAAACATCGATGTTTTTGTTTCGCCTACTAAAAGTTATGCTTAAAATGGTGGTTTCCAAGATGTAATGATTTTCTTACAATTTATTAATACTCTATATATTGATTCTAATTATGGAATAATTACTTCTTTGTTATAATAAAATTTAAATATCTGCATTAGATGCTCTTAAACTTTTAAGCAGTATGACCAAATTTGTATTGGCACACTTAATCTTAGAATCAGAGTATTTATTAGTTATAAATTCGAAGAATGATTCGCCACATTGAAGAAAACAAAGATTTGTTTAAATTTTAAGAACAATATCTATAAGAGTAGCTCTACAAATCCATCCCTTTTTTCTGTTATTTTTGTGTTTGTACCATTTTTTTTTTATTTTTTGTTTTTTTTTCTCTTTTATTATTGTTTCTGTCCTCGTCCCTAAATTTTTTTTTTGTATTTCTACAATATTTTTCAGAAACTTGTAATCTCAAACAAACTGTAAGTATGTTTTTGTGAATCAGCATAAGTCTTCAGTTTCTCTCCAATAGCTAGCTTAATTAGACAAAGCCACTTTCCATTTAAATTCCAAACAGCTCACTGCCTCCAGCTTTCATTAATTCAAAACTAAAATCCCCTATTATTATGAACTTTTAACCGATAATTGTGTGACGTCGAACAACAGACACTTTCATTATATCTTCCACTTCATGCCCATTACGCTGTTTAAATAACCAGGTGGTTATAGTTGCAGGGGCATGAAACGGTGTTGTGTGTACTTTTGTATGCCTGTAAACGAAATACTCATAAAGGCACAGACTTAAATTAATGAAATTCAGTATGTTATCTAGTAAGTGCAATTATAGTTTTGAATTAAATTTCAATGTTGAACGGTCGACTAAAAGTTATCTAAATACATATACTCACGATATAATCATTAAAATGGTAGAATATGGAAACTTCCGTTACACAATTTATGATGTCGTGTATATCTGGGTTTTAAGCCAATTAAGTTGTTTTTTCGGCAAATGAAGGAGATAAAACCTATATTATAGAGTTATGCCAGAAAATTTAGGGCAGGCTTTTCTCGCTGATTTAAAACTGAAAACATCATAATCAGTACTTATTTATAATTATTTTATTATTATGGTGTGGTAGCAAAAAAAAATTTTAAAAAGTCCATTATTTTTTAGGAAAAAAAAACAATATTTCACTCCTTTTTTTACAAATTGACCAATACTACGAAAATAAACATTCAAACGTGGTTCTTCCTGTGTGGTGGCAGGTTCTCTCTTCCCTGATGATATAATAATTATGTTATGACTTGTGGTTCCGAGAACGACTTAGTTCTTCCAGTGAAATTTAGATTCATTTTCTCTTGTCATAGTAAAACTTATAATATATTTATCAAAGTGGTTGTTTTAATTTTTATGGCACTCAGCGAGTTGAATTAATTTAGTTGTTAAGACAGGGTGGCAGAAATTCATTATAGTTACAAATGAATGAAAATCCTATATTTCATAGATTTTTTTTTGATGAAAAAAATCTTCAGATGAAAAAAATATATAATAGAATTCTGTATCAAAAATATTTTTTGAATAAAAATCCAATTTATAAAAAATTCATAAAATCTGAAAAGTTTTTATGGGATTATTTTTTTTTTCAATTTTAAAAGAAAAAATTTGTTTTATATAAAATTTCATTCAACAAATTTACACACATGAATCATTATTACATCTGTGACTTTTCTTTATTCGAAACTCTTCTGTATATCAATTCTTATTTCTCAAAAAGGCTTGCTTGTTTACTATAAATTTCCAATTCAAAAAAAAAAAATTTCAAAAAGGAAAAACTTTTAATAAAGAATAGAATTTTTATCACAAACATGTGTTCTTTTCTAATAATCTTTCTTGTCAATTCTTTATACTAAGCACTTTAAAATAAAGAATAAGCTTAAAACAAAAACAAAAAAGATATGAAGATAGATTTCAGAAATATTAATAAAAAAATTTTTTCATTATCTTACTGGATATTACTCCCACGCATTTTCCAAAATATAATGGACAGGATTCAAACTAAAACCTTGTTTTTGTCAATATTCAAAAAGATCAAAAATTGATGCGAAGAATATTTCCGAGATTATGATAAATTCATTCAATTAAAATTGGGCAAATACTTTTTTTCGGGAGATGTTAATAACAGAAAAACAGCGGGGTATTGCTTCTAATTAAACCTCAACTCCAAAAATTGAAAAAAAAAATGGCTTTCAAAAAAAGGAATCTTACTGTCAATATATGTTAATTTTTAAATTAGCTAAAAAAAATATTTTACCACTAGCGAAAACACCCACGGACGTATTTTTTCTTTTTCTGTTTTTCACCACGTTAACGACTGTTGGAAGCCAATTAAAATATTTTATAATTTTAGTTAGCAAAGTTCCAAAGTGATTGTATTCTCGAAACTCCTTATACTATATACACTGAAGTGACAAAAGTCAGGGATAGCAATATGCAAATATACAGATGGCAGTAGTATCGCAGCGAAAAAGTATAAATGCGCAGTTCGTTTTCCAGAGCTTTTATTTGTGTTCAAGATATTCATGTGAACAGGTTTTTCGTGATTTATGGCGGCACGACGAGAATTAACAGACTTTGATCGTGGAATGTTAGTTGGAGCTAGAGGCCTGGGTCATTCCATTGCAGATATAGTTAGTGAAATCAACATTCCGATATTCACAGTATCAAGAGTGTGCCGAGAGTATGAAATTTCAGGCATCCCATCCCATCATGGACAGCGCAGTGGGCGACCACCTGCACTTAACGACCGAGACCGCCGACGTCTGTGTAGAATAGTCAATGTTAATAGACACGCAACATTTCGACAAATAACTGCAGGAATCAATGCGGGACGTACGAGAGACGTGCCCGATAGTACTGTGGGGTGAAATTTGTCTTCCTTGGGCTGTGACAGCAGAAGACCGACTCGAGTGCCTTCACTGACAGTACGACATCGCCTGCAGCGACTCTCCTGGGCTCGTGAGCATATCGACTGGTCCCTAGACCAGTGGAAAACCGTGGCGTGGTCAGATGAGTCACGATTTCAGTTGTTACGAGCGGATGGTAGAGTTCGAGTGTGGCGCAGACCCCACGAAGCCATGGACCCAAACTGTCAGCAAGTCATTGTTGAAGCTGGTGGTGGCTGCATAATGGTGTGGGCTGTTTTTACATGGCATTGACTTGGTCCTCAGGTGCAATTGAACCAATCATTGACTGGAAATGGTTATGTTCAGCTGCTTGCAGATCACTTGCAGCCATTCATGAACTTCACGTACCCACACAACGAGGAGATTTTTATGGATGACAATGTGCCATGTCACCGGGCCAGAACTGTTCGCGATTGGTTTGAAGAACATTCCGGACAACTCCAGCGCATGATCTGGCCACCTAGATCGTCCGATATGAATTCTATCGAGCATTTATGGGACATCATCTAAGGGCCGTTCGTGCACAAACTCCTGCACCATCCACACTTTCACAATTTTGGACGTCTATACAGACAGCATGGCTCAATATTCCTGCAGAGGACTTCCAACGACTTGTGGACTCTATGACACGTCGAGTTGTTGCACTTCGCCGGGCAAAAGGAGGACCGACAGGATATTAACAGTCATCCCATGACTTTTGTCACTGCAGTGTAATTGTCCATCTATCTTCAGCAATTGTATGAAATTCTATACAATGTTTTACGATTCGGCAAATTTCAATATAATAAATTTTATTAACTTTTCCTTATTTTAGGCAGAATCGATCTCTATCATTAAAAGTATGAAATATTATTGATTTTGTTTTTCAGGGAATTTTAAATTCGCTCAACCCCCAAAAAAATTAAAACCATACACAATTTTAAGAATATTTAATATTTGTCAATCTATATTTGATAAACATTACGCCTTTTCATTGGCACTAACGACAATTATTTTTAATGAAACGCACACTGTCAGTAAACTCTCAATGAAATTGTGACACAGGCAGGAAAGTCTTCAATATTCTGCCTTCAGTCAATCTTTATCCCACAAACTGGATCAGAGAGGATATTATTTTCTTCTCAGAACACGGACCTTTTCCTGCCTACCTTAAAAGGTTCAACCTGTCTGAGAGTGACCAGTGCAGTTGTGGTGAGGTCAGCACGGCACTTCATTATGCCTCGGATTGCATCCTCACAATCTCTTGGCATATGAAGAAACCATCGCCAAGCCATGAACTGGAATGGCTGAGAAGAGTCGCCAGCAACCGTCTATCCAGGCAAAAAAATTCATCGCATAATTAAATTCATAAGTGGAAATAGAAATCTGTTCTCACCTTCCTAGTCCTCAACATCATAACTCATGTTAAACTTCAGCTTATAATAGCGTCAAACCATTTTTCAAAGAAGAAAATCTCTGTAAACTTTTCACATTATCATCTCATATTCTTGTAAATTCTGTAAATAGTTTTGTTTTTATTTTATTTTTCTTAATGTATATATCTTATTAATTAAAATAAAATTCCCGTAACATGCCCACCAAACCGTGAAGTGACCAGAATGGTCACAGATATGGGGGTATGAGACGGCGTTCTGTTCTGTCAGTAAACTCTTAACCCTTAATAACCTAAAGTTTCAATTTTGATACCAATCTTTTAAACCGAATGTTTACATTACTATTAGTTTTTTTATAGGTTGGCTGTACGTATTTTACTGTTGTATAATATTCTTTCCAACGAAATTTTTAAAAAATCAAATGCCCTTATTGTTTTATTTTATCTATGACATATTACTCGCGCGGCAAAGTGAACAAGTAAACACATTTTACTAAAAGTTTTGTTGAATACAAATTTGATATATTTTCTTTTTCTGAAGAATATAAATTATTGCGATAATAAAAACAATCAATGTTTCGCATTATTTCATGCATAAGTATATCTGATTTCTTTATGGCGTTAATGCCTCAAGTATCAAAATTGATACCTGTTTTTTTTCTAAATAAATATGTAACATAAATATTGTGATTTTTTTTAGCTTTTTTTCCCTTCATCTAGACCCTCAAGCAAACACAGTAATATTAAAAATAAATCACTTTCGTAAATCAGGCAACTAAGGGTTAATACTTTAAAATTTGATTATATGAAAACATCTAATAATTATCTAAATTTACTGACGGAAGTTTGAGAGCATTCATGCATGTGCAGTTGGTTATGCTTGGTAAGTATAAGCATGTAAACAGTATTTAGATTAATCTCACTTACTAGGAAATTTAGTTTGGAGCCTCGACCGACTTTGAGATTTTAAAAAACTCACAATTTTTCTTAAAATCAACGCAAGCATAAGCTGATCGTCTCGTGATTGTTTCAAACCAATTTAAATTAGATAATGACTTAAATTAATTAAGACAATTGGTAATAATTCAGCGAATGAATAATTTGAAAATCAAATTGTAACTTAGTTGTCGATAAATCGCCAATTGGGATAAACTTCGGCATTATTTTCTAATAACTCCAAAAACAAAAAAAATTGATACCTCAAAAGCCATACATCATCAAACTGTTGCTTGCATATTTTCAGGCATCAAAAACCTCAAACCAAAATATCATGTTCTCATATGATAAAAACAATGGTGAGATTTAAAAAAAATAATATTAATTTTGACGCATTTTGAGATTTCAAAACAATTAAGCCAAAGCAACATCATGTTCCCACATGATGACAAAATAGGTGAAAATTCTTTTTTTAAAAAATAATAATTACTATAAAATACAATACCTATAAATAAAATACGATTGTACATTTTTAGTTTTTTGTAATACCATTGAAAAAAGCAATCTGAAGTTCAAACATCTCACCTATGATAAGCATGATTCTTCTTAAACGTATACATTTTCGATAGTTTAATAGTTTCTTTAGTTTAAACGTATAGATTAGAGAGTTTAATAGTTTCTGTTTAAAGATATACTGAAACAAGAGGATTGGGCATGGAAGTATTGCATTTAATAAATTCATTAAGTGCGGCAATAAAATGTGAAATTAACAATCAAATGAGAATCCAAACATGGTTATGTCAAATAACAGTTTAACATTTTTTAATGCATCGTTATATTAGGATTAGATACTTTTTAAAGATAATGCATTTCAAAGACCAATAGACAAAAAATTGAATTTCATTTAATTTTCAGGAAGATATACTCCTACCTATTTCAAGTGTACACGCCGTTTGCGATAAATCACCCAATGATAACATTCTGAGTTATATTCTAATAACACAAAAAGCGAGAAACGAATGTCTCAAAAACGATAAATAGCCAATTTGTTGCCAACGCATTTTGAGGCTTTGTAAACCTCAAACAACATCATGATCTCACATGATAATAAAACATTTTTACATTTTTTATGTCATTTTGATTGATGAATCTTTGCACGCATTGACTCTTTGTATTATTTCTAATTACATCATCTAATAAAATAAAATAAACTGGTTTCAAAGAAATTGCACTGCATCTTTGGCTCAGTTAGTTGAGTTTTGATTTTTTTTTTAAAAAAAGGTAATTTTCCTAAAATTTTAAAAAATTAAAATCGAAATGATTAGGTACTTAATTCTAATACCCTCAATTTTTTATTTATTTATTTTTGTAGTCTTCCTTTATTTTTCAAAAATTTCTCTCCAATTATAAAAGGTCAAATTACCTTCATTCAATAAAAAAAATTCTTTGCGGGTTTAAAAAATTTTATTACCGATTTAAGCCAGAAAATACGATACGTTGCTTGGCAAGGAGCCAAATAAGTATGTCAAAATTCTTAAAATTATCTTTATATAATTTAAATTCCAGCAGCAACTTTTACCACAAACTTTTTTCACTTTCATTCTCTTTTCTCTCGTTTTAGCTAATCTTCATTTCCAGTCACATTTTCTACTTTAATTGTCTGCATCTCATCAAGTGAGTATATTCATAGTGATGAAGACAAAAAACCGTATTATTATATTATATTATTTTTATTATATTTTACTTCATTTTTCATAGCTTCATATTATTTTATTGAAATTTTAATTTCGTTGGCATTCTACAGGTTACGGATATGGGTTTTATAAATATATATAAGGGTTAGTTGTTTCCTGTGGAATCCCAAATTATAGCCAGTATATACACTTTTTTGATAATTTTTTTGCCTGATATTTCGCCTTTAAAAATAGATTGAATTAATTTCCAGAAATTCAAGTTTTATATACTTATAGATTTGTTACTTCAAATGCTCCATCAAATATTTGTCTTTGCGTCATTTTCTTCCAATATTGAAATCTCAAGAGGGAGCATTTCACTTAATTTCTCTTGAGTTTTTAAGGCGAATAAAAAAAATGAGGTTATAACCCTTCGAAATTTAGAAGATAGATAAATTGCACAATTATGCTTTAAATAAAGCTGTAATGTCTTAATACTGTCTCCAGTCTAAACGTTTGTATACATAACTAGCCGCCTTTGGCGACCAGTCGGTTCTCCAGTATTAATGCTCTCTAAATTTTGCTCGCTAATATTTTATGTAGCTGTGTCTCATAACAGGTTTTTCACCAAAATATTTTTAAACCAAACAATATTTAATATTCTTATAATTTATTTATAGTATTATTTTCTTCAGATGTTCTGTTCACTGTACTACTCATTTTTCTCTTTCTATCCGAGCAATGATCGTCCCGGAATTGATATTTTACTTAAACGGTGGAGGGAAAGGTCTAAAATTCTACGTTTTTATAGAATAATGAGATTCAAATTTTCATAAATGTAAACACACTAAACAAATAAAGACACATTTGGTTTTCAAGAGATGCGAAAGTTTAAAAACAGCTTGGAAAATGCCGCGCAAAGAGGAAATAATGGTGACACACACATACCCTTCTTTTCTTTTTTTCTATCTTTTTTTTCTTCACTACTTTTCTTTCTACAAACCATTTTTCCCCTTGTTATTCTTTTTTTTTCTTCCCTGCCAAAACTTTATTTTGAGCAGCATAGATTAATATCCATACAGACTAATAATTAAAACAACTATTTTCTTTCTTTTTTAAACATCCCGTTATCTATGAATGAAAACCAACTGACTTCGCGTATTTCTTTCTAAACAAATCATAATTTATTACTTCCTGCTATCTAACTCAGTTGGTGTGGGGGAAGGAAATGAAGATTTTTGGCGGGAAAGTAAGAAAAGTGTCATTTTATCTATTTTCCACGCGGTTTTTCAATTTTTTCTCTCCATAAGAACTATCCTCGTGTATTAACGAAAATATTTTTAAAAAATTAGCCGAATCGGTCGAGCCTTTCTCCAGTTTTGCGCTTAGCATTCGAGTTGCATTTTTATTAATATAGATGAACAAAACGTATGAAAAAAAACCCGCAACTTTAATGTCGTCGTTTTAATGGGACCATTGATATGAAGTCAAAATATGACTAATTATCATTAGCGGCATTATAGCTAATATTCCCATCGAAGTAGCTAGTCGCCTAAGGCGACTAATTTTAAAGGAGCCCAGTCACTATTTTAATATACAAACATATCATCTATTTGAATGTACAAAACCTGATGTTATAATCACTACTCGAATTGATACAATCATCTGCATTAGTTCAACCTCATTAAGTAAACATTTATTAGTATAGTAAAATAGCATACAAATCTAAAACTAAATAAATGAGCTTTTTTAAGAATTGCAAAATGATTAATTTATGAAAGGCACTTTACTAGTAGCAAGAACAGAGATATTTTAGAAGAATAATTATCATTTTCGAATACTTGAAAGATATATAAAAGTTAATTAAAACTTTTCAACAAATTATTTCTTTATTTTAACAACTATTTACCAATCAATGACATCCGATATATTTTAAATTTTACTGTATAAAACCGACAACTTGAAAAAATTTAGATCTTTATACATTTTATTATAGTAAAAATCCTATTTGTAATTTATGAATTAATTTAAATAATAAAAATAAACTAGCCTTTATAACCAAGTCATAAACTTATTTTTAAATGAGCTTTTGAGAACAATAAGCCTTTTCTAGTAAAGAATGACTATAATTTCATTGTACGAAAATGTGACAGAAATTGGAATTCAATAAATACAGCAAAGCAGAATTCAGAAGCCTAAACATCAAATTCATTTAAATTATTCCTATATAAATTTGCATCCTTTAAAAACGGCAAATGGAACTATTTATATAATCAGTTTGAGTTCTTTATTTTTTAATATCTTTTTATTGATGGAAATGAATTTATAAAATGTCGCTTAATTTTCGATTAAAATTGGAAAGTTGAAATTCTCATTTCGAAATCTTGATATTATACAAGCTTCTACTTCAGAAACGATAATTAAATCATAAAATACATTTATCAATTTTTTATCATCAAATCAAAGAACATTTGTAGCATATTTGAACAAATTTTCTGTATATAAATTGTGTCTAAATAAATTAAGGCAATCACAAGAAAATATACCGGGTGTCCAAAAAGTTCCCGTACTCCAAATTTAAAAAATCATTTTCCATGATTTTTTTCAAGTATGTTAAATTTTTCAATACGAGTAATGAAACCATGGACATGCTTGAAGCTTTTTTCGGCGATCGACTTATCTCAAAAACTCTTTGGTCACCTCGATCCCCTGATCTGACCATCCCGGACTTTTTTCTGTGGGGATATTTAAAGGACAAAATTTATGAAGATGATCCTCAAACAATAGATGATTTGAAAATCGCAATTACCCAAAGGATACAAGAAACCACTCCTAGCATGTTCAAACGTGTTTCGAAAAACATGCGCAAACGAGTTCAGCTTTGTCTCCAAGAAAGGGGTGGACATTTTGAACATTTATTATAAATGTAAGTTCAGTATTTTTCCCTCAGTTATGTTAAAAGTGCTTTTTATCATTGGCATAAAAATCCTTCTTTTTGAATCCATTGTTTTTGTAAAATAAATTCACAAATCATCAGTACGGGAACTTTTTGGACGCCCTGTATATTGCCAACAGGTGGTTTCCTTTACAATTTTTGTAATCTGAGCATTTTATTGCATGACATTTCAAATTTGTTGCATGACATTTATACATTTGATAATTTACAAAGTTTGTTATTATTTAATTTGATATTTATTTTTGAGATGATTTAGGAAACTTACAAATATTTTTTTAAGTCAAGTTATGAATTCGAAAATTAAAATTTCGAAAAATTCACGCCTTTTATGTTTTATGATTTATTACTTCATTGTTTTTTTTCTTTCCTTTGATTTTAAAGATTTTAAATAATATTATTTTATTAATTTTTAGCTAAATATCATCTATAACTCTGATTTATCCCCATTTAAAAATTATTTAATCACAAATTGTATGACTATTTCACCAAGGAAGTATTTAAAAGATACAAATAGATTAGATTATCTGAAGTCCTGGTAATTGTTGTATTCATTTAACATCTAATGAATGAGCTGTAATGATTACAAAATCCAGAAGGTGATAATTGAATCATGTAAAATAATTAAAATGGTTTAATTAGAAATTTTTAATTATAGGGTTAATTCAACCCTAAAGTGCTTTACAAGTGAATTTCAAACAATTAAATATATAATCATAATTTTTTTCATTGAAATCTTTAATTAAAAACAAGCGATTAAGTTGTTAATAAGCAGTAAATTGTTTATATTTATCGATGTAACCTTAACTATATATTTTATGGTACACTCCATGAATAACTTTCCCATTAAAAGTACTAACAATTAAAAAGTAAAAGGTGTAAAATAATTCACATATTAATCAAATTAACATAAATCACCAGGTGTACAACATGACACATCGAAACATATATTGAATCCTATGCTTCGTAAATCTTTATATCTGATCATTTACAAATTAGTTTAGTAGGAATTAGTTATAAAAAGAACAATCAAAATCAGATTTTTAAACCAATAGAAAAAATCTTTGTAATTAATATTTAAATATTATACTAAATGTCTGCCTTTATGAAACCATTTAGTTAATAAAATAGTTTAACATAACTCTTTTTTATCAAAATTAAACAATTTTACTCCAACCATTATATATTACGACAATGTGATTAATAGATTAATATAAATAGTAAACGAAACTAACATTAATTATAAGCGTAAATGTGGTAAATCGAATTTTAATGCAATAATAACAGATTAATTACTTTAATAATAGTATATCTATAGAAATACAATAAATTCAATACTCTGTAAGATTTCCAATACTAAGTAATCGTCTAATATTGATCTTCTGTTTTAATTTTCAAACTCAAATAAGCACTTATACGAAACAAGATACTCATATGACTCTACTTTAAAAAAACATTTTTCAACTCTTTTAAATAATATGCATTATGATTCACACCTAAAAGTGTGCATAATTCAACAGGTGGTTTTCTTTATAAATATTTAAGATGTGAATCGCTATATTTCACATTAAAAATTACATTTAATTCAATATATTTTAAATATTTATGACTTTAGAGAGCGGTTTACTTGCTAAATAAATTATTAAGCATTTCGCCTTAAGACAATCATTACATTATTAACAACAAGAGCAAAAAAATAAAGTATTAGCAATTCATTAATTTTTTACATGTTTATGGTTTCAGGCAGACCTTTCTTAGAAATTTTGCTGCGAATAACTTTGAACAAATTTCTTTATATACCAATCATCATATCATTCAGTTTTCAAAAACAGAAAAAAAAAGATATTATAGCTCAGATTTAAATTATATATTAAACGCTTTATTTTGAAGAAATTTGCATCTTAGTAAATACTAGAATTTGCAAATAAAGATGTTCTAAACAGTTTGCTTTTTAATGACCACCACAACATTTTTTTTTCGAGAGTAAAAAAACAAATTTAAATAATTATTCCACATTAAAAAACACATCTAGTTCCATGACTACAGCATTAAAGATATAATTTCGCTAGTCATATTGCAAAAGTTTTATATGAAATTTTTCAAACATAAAACTATTAAACAGACATCGCATGTATCTAATTTAAAAACATAAAAAACATATTTAAGTAAAATACTTTAAATCCTGCAGTTTAAAAATATTATGACTCAGCAGGTGTTTTATTTTGTAACAAAAAATAATAATAAACATCCTCTCTTCTAATAAACATTTTAAATCAAAGGGGGGAAAATGTTTATGTTTTGCATTAAAAAAAAATACCTTATATCTCATAATTTGTAAATATTTAAGATGTAGCAGGTGTTTTAT
>JAOUZG010035803.1:1833747-1849643 GCA_026289955.1 Argiope argentata
TGTGTGTGTGTGTGTGTGTGTGTGTGTGTGTGTGTGTGTGTGTGTGTCCTTTACAGGCCAGACCGTTTGATCTGCAGGTACTTAATTTAGAACATGCATACTGTGAAGAGAAGGAATGTGCACTTTCACAAATTTAAATAGAATTTTAATTAATTAGAAATTAATCTGAATTTTGGCATGCTTTACAGCAATAAGTTCCAAAAATACAAATGCTTGAAAATAAATTTTCAGCTTTTCAAAATTTAATAAATTGAATTTTTAATAATATTAATTTAATACTTTCAAATTTTTGTAAAATTTTTGCATTTTTCAAAAAGAATTTCAAGCACATTTTAATATTTTTGTTTTATTTTCAAGCAATTTCAAAGCTTCCATAGTTTTATAACAGTTTCTTTATAAACCCCACTTATTCTAATGCTTTACATATAAATCTCATATACACATCACATTTAAATCATCACTGGTTAAAAAGGCTTACAATTAATAATTTTTCGCCGAAACCTCTTATCAATAATTAATCAGCAATTGTTAATTCTGTTGTATTACTGACAATTTTTTGCATAGCAACAGCTGCAACTGAGAAATTACTTAGCGAAAACTGCACGCTTCCACTTCACGCAAACAAACAATTTAGAACCAGAACTCAATTCTCCGGAAATGAAAATACACCCAGAAAAATAAACATTCATTTTTGTTCCACCTTCATTTATTCTCTCCTCTTTATTTAATTCCTCTTTTTTTGAAGTTTTGGAAAGCTTTTTAAAATAATCCATATATACCAAACGATTTTTAGTCATGGAATTATATATTGCACTTAAATGAATTTCCATTTATTCATCATTAATGGCAATCGTTCATCAGAACTATTTTCATTTTGTGAGTTTTTTATGAAGTTTGTTGAGCTGAAGTACTCTATGCTAATTATCGATGGTTTGAATATATCTGATTATTTTGGAAGAAAAAAAAATCGTCTGCCCATTCAGTGAAATAAAATCACGAATAAATATTATGATAATTTTTTAGATCTTATTCGTTGTTTTGCATTCGTTTGGCTTGATGAAATCTGCTTTTGCATTCCGTTCTTAGAGCATTTTATGTAATATAATTTTTAGAATGAATGTCAGTCTAAAAACATCATCTTGAAAAAGAATTGATTGTATTTGTAGCTAGTGAAGGTCGCGGTACGAACCTGCGACGTTTGAGCCAGTAGCCGAGCGATATACCGTTCGAGTAAAAGGGACCCTTCAGCTCGAAGGATATTATCTAGCTGATAAAGTGACGCTACAGTACTCCCCTACCAGTGAGTCGGACGGGAGACGAACGATTTGGTGCGTCGAATTAGCAACGGCTTAAGAGGCGGCTTTGATGCGTTGAGTTAGCGACGACTTTGTTGGCTGGTAGATGGCGCCACGACTTTGCTGAAGGCTGCGCTGTCAAGGTCACCAATGTAGCTAGTGAAGGTCGTGGTACGAACCTGCGACGTTTGAGCCAGTAGCCGAGCGATATACCGTTCGAGCAAAAGGGACCCTTCAGCTCGAAGGATATTATCTAGCTGATAAGGCTGACGCTACATATTAAATATCATTATAATATACTAAAAAATCATTATACGTTTTAATTAACCTACTTCTTTGACAGTAATATCTTTTAAATTGTTGTTGATAATAAGGATGACTGTTGTACCTCGATAACTTTTTATTTTCTTGTAGATGTACTATATAAAAATTCTAGAAATAGTCAAAAATATTCAAACTCGAAATTTTGACGAACCTCTATATTTTAGAATCCTCTCAGCACCAAAAAATGCATTTTTGGAATATGCCTGTCTGTCTCAACATGGATAACCGATGAAATTTGGTTTACAAACTTGATACCGACTTAGTAAGTTTCGGTCAAATTTTGATAACACTTCCTTCAGGGGTAGCTATTAAGTTTGTCTTTTTGAATACAATTTAACTCAATAGCAACAAAGCAAAGAGAGGTAAATATATAAAATTCTATACAAAATTCGATATAAAATTCGAAAATTCTATACACAAAATTAACATTTATAGTCTTGTCACTTGTCATATTTTGAGCTAAACCCAACAAGGGTTCAACCGTCTTTAAACCCTACCTTTAGAAACACGTAAATGTGATAACTTAAAATATCAATGAAGTAAACATATTGAATTTGGAATTACGTGATTACAAATATAGTTTTGTCCTGAATTTTTGTTTCAATAGGTTAAGAGAAACGCATCTAAAACCCAAATTCTATTTTCGGATAATATTAGCCGCATGCCAACTATCGCCAACTATCTCGCCAAGAGTGACACAATAGATTTAGTAAAAATGCTAAATTCTAGCCAAATATCAGCATTTCGTAATTATCTCACGCCACTGCCACGAAAAGCGTTCTCTGGATAACATTTTTATCAAACTATATCCGAGAAAGGTTTGGGGGGACTGTTCCTGTTAGTTCAATTATGTTCTTAAAAATTAATAATTTAAATTTTTTATTTCATTTATATGGAACTTACTTCATGTTACATTTATTCAACTTTACTTTTCCTAATCTCTAAATAAGAAGATAAGGAAGATAAATATTTTAAAAATTCAAAAATACAGGCAAAATTATTTTTGGTACAAACTGACCTTGTATCGCGGATTTTATTGTTATCTAAGGTACTGTTAATCGCGTTTCGTTCTGACACCAGATGGATCAGCAAAATACCTTATCTTAGCTATACATTTTCGAAAATTTTTAAAGAGAATACACACGTTCTTTTATCGAACTTATCTTTTCTGAATTTCTAAAGAGTATTTCAATTTATAGTAAAAAAGTTCGAATAATTCTCGAAATTTGTAGATAAAAAAATAGATCTGCAACAACTTTTGTTTTTACTAGAATAAAAGTCATAGTAATAAAATTCACAGCTGCACTCATAAAAAAGACCTGTCCACTCATTTTTTTCAATTCCTATTATTAGTTGACACTCTCCCTATATGAATATATATCTAGTACAAATTCTCAATCTTTAATAAAATACTTTTTATTCATCCACTCGAATTCAAATTCATTTTTTAAACTTGTAGAAGATGACATCTGATATTAATGCAGTTTT
This sequence comes from Argiope argentata, assembly GCA_026289955.1. Classification (NCBI taxonomy): domain Eukaryota; kingdom Metazoa; phylum Arthropoda; class Arachnida; order Araneae; family Araneidae; genus Argiope; species Argiope argentata. The sequence continues at coordinate 1,836,855 of JAOUZG010035803.1, forward strand.
TTTCAAATATTAATTCATTAATTAAATTTAATTCTTTTTAATAGTTTAAATAGAGTTTTTTCAGTTTGTAAGGATAATTAAAACCAACAGGCAGTAGCTCAGTAGGTAAAGTGCGAGGATTTCAGTATTTTTCAGTTGTAGGTGAAAAATGCAACTTCAATTCTTGCGAAAATCAATATTTTTATTGATAAGTATATATATATTAGTTGTAATTATTTAATAAAAAGTAACTAAAATTGAAATTTTCTTTATTGACATAAGATGGAAGTGACTTTAAAAATATTTTATATTACTTGCTCATAATACGGGACTTGAAAATCAAGGCAATCAATGTGAATCTATATTAACATTTGTTTCAGATATGACTATGATTAAGAATGATATATACTATGAAGAAACTAGTTAACAAATTATATGTATTTTCTCTGCTATGATACAGGTGATTCTTATTACGGGAAAATGCTTTTAAATCGGCAAACCTCTTCAAAGCTAATTTTCCTTCCAACGAGAAGAGAGTTTAATGCTGAGCGATAAATGATATGCAATTTAAGATGTGAATGGCTGATGGGAGATGATTAAAAGATAGTATCGTATTTCATGCTTCAATCCTTTCGAGAGAATAAATCACTTTGTGATTATTTGTCATTTCATCGTCTTCAAGATAACGGAGAGACGAATAATCGATTGACATCAGAAAAGGCAGTAAGAATTCCAAAATATCGCGTGGACACGGAAACTCATATTGACTTAAACAGATTTAAACAAATAAACATGAAAGTATAATACGTAATGAGCTTCTTATAGTGTAATTAAAATAAAAGATTAAAAGGGAAATCTGCTATGCATATTTCAAAGTATCATGTCAAAACATCATTTCTTGAACGGCCAAGCACCACGTGCTCGTGCAAGTTAAATTATATTATTATTCATTTTTATTGTTTCATCGAATGAGTCACTTTAGCATTGCAAACGATCCAAAAAAAACTTTGTCTTGCATTGATTATTTAAAAAATATCCCATTTCCTATTTATTTCCTTTCATATAATCACATACTCAAAATGACATTTTTCTAGATTTTATTTGCTGTAGTCATTAACTAATTTTTTTAAAAATCAGAGCTTTTGTGAGTGCAGTGGCAACACGTTATTAAAAAATGATTTTTTTGAGATTCTCGTGCAGATAATATTTTTTTTTTTGTTTTTTGCCAAAAACCTCATACCAAAAACAATATCATGGTCTGACCTGATAAAAAATTATTATTATTTAGATAGAATGAAATCTAACTTATAACATTAGGATATATAAATTGCTGAAATGCTATTGATATTCTCTAACCAAAAGAACGTCCGTAGATACACGACAATTAAAGATATGTTGTTGTTACATATGGCACTTGCCACGGACAAGCCCCGCTGATACGATAAGCAGATGATTTAAGCCGGAGATATACATCTCTTACTTTACAAATAGCGCCATCCAGGGCCAAGAGTACCACTTAGCTACTCACACGCCACAACCCTTTTTAGGGGGCGAACTTCATTCATACAAATTCATTCATTCATTCATCTCAGATCGTAATTTAGACCTGGAAGAGAGCACGATCACCTCTGACCCTGTACCCCCAGTGATATTACTCTCGACACGGAGGACTTTGCGATTACGAACAGATTTAACGAGCGCCAGTCGCCACACACTCGGGGAAACTTTTGGCTGGTGAGCTTCGAACTTGAAACCTAAGAAGTACGAGTCCAACGCTCTACCAACCAGACCATCCCGGCCGGTAAAGATATCAAATATATATATGTTTAACTTAATTTAATGTATTCAAATGCGTTGGAAAGGTCTATTTTCGCAGATAATAACATTTTTATTCTTCTTCTACGGATTTTTGTTGACATCAAAAACCTTATCCCAAAAACAACATCATGTTCTGACCTGATAAAAAAAGATTTTTTATTTGATACCATGAAAATAACGAGTATTCTCAATTTCAGGCTATATTATAAAAAATGAAATTAAAATTAGGGAATTTTAAAATCTTTGCTGATATAATAAAAAAATGCATTGTTGTAAATTTGTAACGTAATTCTAAAAACAAATTAATGTTATTGTTTATTTATCTTTTGAGACATTAAACTTCGTTCGGAGAAAAATAACGTTAGCTGCTTTTATTGCACCTGTATGAAGATTAAATAAAATCTTGGGATTTTTAAGTGTATAAGTAGAAGTGTAGGTTCCGGGTAAGAAAACTAGATAATTTGAGCCCTTGATTTTCGTTTTGTATAAGAGTTGTTATCTGTAGTGCGATTTCTTAGAAAAGTTTGCTGATAAATAAATTCCTTTATATTGACAGTATCAGGGTTACTTATTATCTAATGCAAACTTGGTATTGTTGTTGAAATAAGATCAATTGTGTTAGCAAAAGGAAGGGAAAAGGTTTGTTCCTGCTCTTGAAGAAGGCTTTTATATTTTAAACTCTTGTTAGATTAAATTTTTCTTTTAGCTGTTTAACATTTCATTTGGAATTTTTCATGTAAAAAATATGTGACGAAAACAATTGAAAGTACACCTTACTTTTACTTGATAAAAAAAACACCTTGCTGAGAAGATCAAACGTGATTTTATTTTTACACAAAAAAACTAGCTTAATTTAAAGTAAAAACAAATAACAATCAACGAAAAACCTCTAAACTGAAAAGTTTCAGAAGTATTTCAAATAAACATATGCAAATTTTTGACACAAAAAAATTGAGATTACACCAATGAATTTTTGTGAAACCTCGCATACAAAGAAAGTTTTGGTATTTAGTTGCATGTCTTGTGGCTTTTATAGTTGCTTCTAAACATTGTTGTACCGATTTGACCAATTTTTGATGCTACTTTAAGATATGTAGCGAGTGAAGGTCGCGGTACGAGCCTGCGACGCTAGGGCCAGTAGCCGAGTAAACTGACCATAATACAAAAGTCGACTTCAGTATCGTAGATGTTATTTGGCTTATGAAGCTAGTACTCCCCCACAGTAAGTCGGCAGAGGGAGGAACGAATTTTATAGCCCCAAGCGTTATGGCGAGTTGCTGCTTGCTTGCATTAAATGAGTCTGACGACTTTGCTTTTGCTTACGTCAAGTGAGTCTGGTGACTTTGCTTTTGCTTGCTTGCGTCAATTGAGTTTGATGACTTTGTTTTTGCTACGGGAAGATGGCGCCACGGCTGTTGCGGGAGGTTGCGTTGCGAAGGTCACCGATAAACCGATTTAATATCGCGATACGAACCTGGGACGCTAGGGCCAGTATCTGAGTAATATGACCATAATACAAAAATCGTCCTCGGTATCGTAGATGCCATATGGCTTATGAAGCTAGAGCCAAAGTACTCCCCCACCAGTGAGTCGGAGGAAAGACGAACGATTTTTATAGCCCCAAGCGTTATGGCGAGTTGCTGCTTGCTTGCATCAAATGAGTCTGACGACTTTGATTTTGCTTACTTGCTTACGTCAAGTGAGTCTGATGACTTTGCTTTTCCTACTATCTTGCGTGAAGTGAGTCTGAGGACTTTTCTTTTGTTTGCTTGTGTGAAGTGGTGTTGGTGGCTTTGCTTTGCTTTGCTTCCTTGCGTGAAGTGAGTTTTGTGGCTTTGTTTGCTTGCTTGCTTGAGTTTGAGTGAGCTTGAGTGAGTTTGACGACTTTGTTTTTTGTTGTGGTTGTTGTTGTGAGATGGCGCCACAACTGTTGCCGGAGGTTGCGTTGTCAAGGTCACCAATGTACCGATTGAAGGTCGCGGTACGAACCTGTGACGCTAGGGCCGGTAGCCGAGTAATATGACCATAATACAAAAGTCGACTTCGGTATCGCAGATGTTATCTGGCTTATGAAGCTAGAGCCACAGATAGTTTGACCCATTCATCCTGCAGTACTTGTTTTAAATGGTTTGTTTTCTGATTTGGTGTTTTTGTACCCATATTTCTAGCTGTGTGCACAGATATTCAATGGCGCTGATAGTGGGGTACTTGGTCATATGTGTAACTACTGTTTACAATGAAAGAGACACCACATTTTGACGTCATGTGAAGTGTGTTTGGGATCTTCGTCCTGAAAGAAAATGAAATTACCATTTGAAACTAAATTTTTAAACACAATTGATTTGTTAATTGCTCTTTATTTTTAAATTAGACTTATTTTGTGTGTAAAAATAAAAACATGTTTGATATTCTCGGCAAAGAGCTATTTATATTGAAAGTCGAATTTATCAATTAAAAGTAGGATGTACTCTAAATTGTTAGTGCCACGGTATATATAAATGTAACACAAATCACAGCTCTTTTCCTTAAATTAAATCAACCTTGCCAAGCAATCTGAATATTAAATTATGCTTTACGTTAAAATAAATAAATAAATTATAAATCCTCTCTGTCGGCTTTCTAGCACAGAGGTAGCACGTCTTCTTCGTGTTATGGGAGTTCGGCCATGGTTGTTCTTCTGAGTGCTATCTATGAGATGTTTGACTGTGCCCCCTTGTAAAAAGGGGCTGTGCAAACAGATGTGGTGAGTGTGTAGCCAATTCGTACTCTTGGCGCTCTTTGGCGCTACTTCAAAAACGAGAGACGCTCCTTTCAGCTTAAATCTGCTGCTGCATCAGCAGGGGACTTGTCCATAGGCAAGTGCCATAAGTAACAACAACAAAATAAATTCTTTCTTGTACTTTGATATAAATTTATTAAATTTCAGCAACAGCATTTTGTGCCTCCGTTTTTAGAAGGAACTGCATAAGCATTGTTAAATGTATCTTTTTTTTAACTTTAGGGGATGACATTTGATATTAATGCAGTTTTTTCACATATTCATTCATTAATTTTTATTAATTAATTAAAAACTAACTTTCTCGCCAAAAATCTTCATTTTTCTACCTCCAAATAAGGAACGAATCCAGTTTGTTTTTCCCCCGTGCTAATGAGGTTAGGCTTAACATGTTTTCGACCGATTATTTCAAACGATTGTTTTTATTTGTCTTAATGTTTGATGCATTTAAAATTAAATACTGTTAATTAATCGATTTTTCGGATGCATTTTGAAGAATTTTCGAATTAAAATAATACATAATAAAAAATAAAAAATTTCTAATCTGTATTTCCCCCAAATGGCGTAGAAAATTTATGCATTTGCATTGCCTCAATTGGCATTGAAAATTATAAGCAAAATGTGCGTGTTCAGAGTCTAATATGATTTTAACGGAAACAAACTTATTTTGTTCTGGCCAGGTACAATTTTTTATCAATTATTTATATTAATTGTAATTATTTATTAAAAAGAAATTAAAATACAATTTTTCTTTGTTGATCTAAGAATACACTTTAAAAAAAATTATATTACTTGTTTTAATTTTAATTGTAATAAAATTATATTTGGAACAAAATTTTAATTCTTATTTTTAAGTAATTTAAAATATACCATGCACTTTATTTTTTTTTCAATTTTAATTGTTATAAAATTATATAGGTACCTAATTTTAATTTTAATTATCAAGTAATTTAAAATGTATCAAATTTTTGTTTTTTATTGCTATAAAATTACATTTGGAGCAAAATTTTAATTCTAATTGTCATACAATTAAAAATGGATCAAACACTTTTTTTAAAAAATTGTTAACTTTTATAAAATTATATTTCGAAAAAAATAAATTATTATTTTGAAACTTCCTTGAAAATAAAATTAAATGTTCAACTCCTAAAATTTATTTTAGTGGTTCAAGATTCCTTGCTACACATTTAATTTCCCTATAATTAAGATGCTGAAAACTTTTTTAATATATTGAAACCTGAAAAAAATATATCGCTTTGAACTTCTTTTTAATAATATACTTTAATTATTAATTTAACTGAACAATATGTATTTTAACAAAATTTCATTTGTGGAAAGATATATGTTTTAGATATAAAATATAAAAAATTACGAATTTGGACTTTTTTTTTTGTAATTTTAAAACTCATTATCTTTTTAAAAGGGTATTAATAAATAACCACTTACGTTTTTTGTCTTTGCATATACAATATATTACGTTACTCAAATGCCCTTGAACGAAACAGAAAAAAAAAATAAGTAAATAAAATCCAAAGAAAAAATATATAAGTAGATACAAATTCAACGAATTTTCTTATGAAATGTTCTTAGATAATGTTCTTGATGTAGCCTCAGACGAAGAAATTCATACAGGTCAAATTGATGACAAAGAATGTGTCGTCCAATTAAGTAAACTTCGTAAGTGATATAGGGTTAATTCTTTATTTTTCTGATAAAATAAAGCTACGCTTTATCCTACTGAATCCAAAATCGTTTACAAATTGTTGAAAAACATCAGGTAAAATTTTTTGTAAGATAAAAGTACAGAATAGATATGATCTTTCAACCGACCAAATACAACCCTTCGGTTTTTCCAAGTAATTCTGCACACAGAAGAAACGTTAGAGGAAAAAAAATTCCAACAGTCACGTGATTCCATGACATGTGAATTAATTTCCATACAAAAGTGAGAAATTTATGTATGAGACACGTTCAAAAGTGTGGTCGTAATTTTAACCGTGACTACTTCGTCTTAGCATTCTAATATTCTCTCCGCTTGATTTCTGGTCTCACATTCGTTATAAAATCGGTCAGATATATCAATCGCCATATATATTGGCCTTCCCCTGCATGTTTAATGAACTGATTTTTTCTACGTCTCTTACAAAGATCAAACTGATATTTGTTTGGATCTACGTATGAAAAATTTAGGTCGAGTTGAACTGACAGTGTGTGTGTGTGTGTGTGTGTGTGTGTGTGTGTGTGTGTGTGTGTGTGTGTGTGTGTGTGTGTGTGTGTGTGTGTGTGTGTGTGTGTGTGTGTGTGTGTGTGTGTGTGTGTGTGTGTGTGTGTGTGTGTGTGTGTTACCATTATTTTATAGAATACCTAGTTATTCCATGAAATAACTGATCGTGTCTGTTAAAGTGTAAAACTCTCTTGCATTTCATGGTTCAACTAGTTATTTCATAGAATAACGATATGCAGCCCGTTAAAAAGTAAAATAATCTATAATTTTTTATCATGTCAGAACATGATGTTGTTTTGGAGATGAGGTTTTTGGCGTTAACAAAAAAAACATAGGTGAAAAAAAATTTCAATCTGTACGAGCGTCACAAAAAAATCGGCTTTTAATAACGTGATGTCATCCCATTTACAAAAACTCTGATTTAAAAAAAAAGAGTTAATGACTACAGCGAATAAAACCTAGAAAAATGTCACTTTGAGCACGTTATTGTATGAAATGAAATAAATAGGAAATGGGATATTTTTTCAAACAATAAAAGCGAGACAAATTTTTTTGAATCGTTTGCGATACTAAAGTGACTCATTCAATGAAATAATTAAAATGAATAAAAATATAATTTAACTTGCCCGAGCACGTGGTGCTTGGCTGCTCAAGAAATTATGTTCTGACATGATACATTGAAATATGCATAACAGATTTCATTTTAATCTTTTGTTTCAATTTCTTTTTTATTAAAAGATGTGATTTGCCAGAATTAAAGCTGCCATCATTAAAGAAATTACCAACTGTAAAATTAAAGCAATACTTGTGAAATTAATAAAATAAATAATTTTTTTTCCATTTTCATTCTATTTGATTTTTGTTGCAATTTAAGCTTAATATGAATTTAGCAAAATTTAAGAAACTAATAAATAAAATTAATATTTTATTCAATTTTATACTTTTGCTTCTTTATTCCCTAATATTTAATTCTAACTGGGCTCATATCACTAAATTAATCCTTTTAATATAGTAAGTAAACAGCTGGTCACCGAAGACAGCTTGCTGAAAATAATACACAAATTCATGGAAGGCAATAAACGTCAAAATTATGAGAAAATTCATAACAGACGTTAGCTATTTTATTTTGCCAATGAGTCTTAAAATAACTTTTGCAGATAGGAATATCGATTTCTTATCAAAAATATAATTGTTAACTTTTTTTATAATTTTTAAAATGTGTTCTGTTGTCAAGTGCAGTTTATTCTGCTCATATTCGTCAACTTTCACTTTACAACATTTAATGCCAAGAACATGTACTCAAAAATATTATCATTTAACCTTTAACAACAGCTGAAACAAAATCTTTACTCAGATAAAAGAACAGACAAAAAAAATACTTAAAAAGGAAACGGAAATATGGCAGCATCAAAATCTGTCTGACGCATATTGCCTCGCGTGTCATAGTGAACACAGAAGAATTGGAAATAGTCCACAGTATTTGGAGTGCAACTATTTGGACATGTCGGTCACTTCAACAGAATGATATATAGACTCCAATGCAGCATGCAATACAAACTTAAAAACTCTTCTTTTTTTATTTTTATTTTGTTCTTCTGTTCGTGCATCTGTCACCGAGAGAAATGGCAGTGACAGTCCGTGAAATAAATTCAGTGCATTCGGAAAAATATTAAGTTTCTAGTTGATGCGTTTGAATTCGCTGGCTTTGATAAGTTAGTTTTATTGAAACTGGTTATTTTGGAATTTAAAAAAAAATAATAATAATAGTTCTACTTGCACTATTTCAAACAGAAAGAAAAAAATCTAAATTCTATGAATATTAATCGGGAAAATTCGTCTGCAAGAATATTTTATTTATTAAAATTCTGAATAATTTTTATAATCGTTTTCAATTGCGCAAACGATTTGAATAAACAGTAATTAGAGCGAAACGATAAAAATAAGAATTGATACAGAACAAAATTTACTTTCATAGCAACTAAATCAAGTTTGAATCGTATTTTTAAATTCTAAAAGCCATAAATTTTCAATTTAAATTATTTAAATCATAATGTTTACTTAAATTTTTTAATCTAATTTATTATTAAATAAAAATTTATTTCACTGGATTTTATCGGAGAGACTCTTTAGTATTATTTCTTTAAATTTCATTTAATTGCTTAGCATATTTAATAAGTAATTTTAAATAGCATTTTTTAATCCAATGTTTTTCATTATTATTTGTTTATGATAAAAATTTCATAGCATTCCAAAATTTTAATAATTTATGTTTATAAAAACATTTTTATTTTGTATGCTTAAAAGTGAAACATAATTTTTTATTCTTAATACTCATTTCATTACAATAAATATTAAGGAATGCTGCTTCCATTTTTTTTTCAAATTTTCTTCCAGGTAACCCTTTTGTATGAAATCAAAACTTAATTAAAAGGACTGCAAATTATAAAAAAAGAAAATAGTCTGAAAACATACAAGTATATAAAATTTCAAAGTTATGATTTAAATGAAATTTTTGCGAAAATCGATTGAAAAATCGTATGTTTATAAACTTTAAAGGCTTTATATATTTTTATTTTTATATTATTATTTTTATAATTTTAATTTTTTTATCAAATTATATTAATTGATCAAAAAAATTTCACTAATTTTTCTAACATTTTTATTATTATCAATTATTTTATAAATTTTTCATTTCTAAAATTAATTACAAATATCAAAAATTAACTATATTGATCATTATTCTAAGAGCAATGAGAATTAATTGAAAAGTAAATTAACATCAATTATACTGTTTTTTTCGAAATGTCTTCCAAAAAGTAATATTCAGCAAGTGATTGTATTTTATCATGAAAAAAACCGTTTTAAATGCATAAAATACTAAGAAATTTAACAGAATCGTTTGAAATAACCTGTCCGAAACATCTTAAGCCTAACCTCGTTAGCGTGAGGAGAAAAACAAAACTGTAGTCTTACTCATTTGGCGGTGGGTAAACGAAGATTTTTGGCAGGAAAATAAGACTTTTTTACTCTTTTCCTTGCGAATTTTTTTGTTTTTTCGCTTTATAAGAACTTTTCTCGTGTCTTAAAGAAAATATTAAAAATAAAATTAGCCAAATTGGTCGAGCCATTTTCAAGTTTTGCGCTTAGCAACACATTTGGCGATTCATTTTTATTTATATAGATTTAAAGTGAAGTAGTTTGCCTTTTGCCTCTTTAAAAACATTGGAAACCAGTATAAGCTCCATATGCAAGCATTTCTTTTTTCGTCAAACAATGCCTTTGTTTTGGCACTTTAGCACTATGGGCACCATTAAGTAATCACATGGAATTCGCAAATAGATCACTTGCAATTAATGGGATATTTCTGAATGAAACACGCAGCTCAAAATTCGTCAAATACAAATTACTTATGATGTAATAAATGCTTCAAATATTTCGAAGGCTTTTATTACCACTATTAAATAAGTCAATCTTTTTTAATGATGTATTTTATATTCAGTATGATAATTTTAAACACTGGATATATATATGTATGGTAATTTTAATAAACTGATGACTATGTATAATTACCTATGATTACTCCTAATCACCAATCAGTTCATCAGTAATTACACATAATCGCCGAGTTAATTATATGTACTAAACATTAGCATAAAATGTAAATTAATTCTGCATAAGTTATCGAATATGCATTTCCCGTGTTCAAAGTATCTAGAAAACTAAGAAACTCACGGAAACAAATATGACAAACAGACAGTCACTTCAAAATAAAGATATGGAAATTATGCAATTTTATAACAATCAGATATATTTGAGTTTTGTGCTTTAATATATAGCTAAAACACGATACTACTTTATTATAAAAACTTTAAGTAAGGTATCAAACATTTTAAATAAATCCTAGTATATAATACTTTGATTTTGCATGATTTTTTACATTGTGTTTGAGTAAACATATCTCGAAAAATTTCACATTGTTACTACTAGCGATTCAGTAATTTGGAATAATTTTAGGATGAAAAGTAAATTACTTATAAAGCTTTATGCATACATGAAAATGGTTTTTCTCTACCTATTCTAACAAATTAAAATGATATATACATAGACCATTAATTAGGTGAAAAATATAAGTTTTCAAACAAAATCACAAGAAGGATCTTTAAAAAAAACTCGACGGAATTGTTCTCTCCAAAATTTTATTATATGTGCCTAAATAAAAGTGCTGCCTTTTACCTGTTGTCGTCAACAAAGATTTCAACTTCGAGAAGTCTCATATTTTAATTTTCCAAGTCTTACGCTAGAGAATTTTAGGCTTCATAGTAAAAAAAAATCCTAATATGAATTTCGAGCGTCTTTTTATTCACCAAAATTTCTCTCTGAATTAGAGTTTTATCGACAAGATCCTATACCAAATTTGGTTTAACAAAATACTTGAGTTTTTGAATTATCGAATTTATTTGCATGAAAATGTAAAGAAATACAGGCAGTTAATCCCTTTGTGCAATTTTATATACTACATTCTATATGCTAAAATTGTGTATTAGACTTTACCTAACTAGTTCTTTAATCGTCGCACTTATTTCCTTCAAGTGCCCCTGGGCAGCTAAACAAACCTCTCATGGGTAGATTTCTTTGAAAATTTGACAGAAATCAGAAATTTTGGACTAAAGGACATGTGCTAAATTTCATTAATCTAACTCGTTATCTTGTTCATATACAGGCATAATTCCAAAAATTTGTGTTTCAGCCTCAGAGAGTCTGTTTTGAAAGCTTTCTAGGAAACTACCCGTTTTCTTAAGCTTCAAACTAGAGCTTGAAGAGTGTCTTAAAGTCTTAAAACTAAAACAATACTCCAAGCATTTTAGAATTCCATCGGCTTGTTTATTCTTTTCGCTTCACAACACATATTATAAACCATTGCCATATTTCAAAAGGTTTGCAATTGATGATCAGCTATCATACAAAAAAATAAACAAAATAAAATTAATAAAAACATGTTTATACAAGAAAAAAATCGTTTGTTTTAACCTTTTAATAATATTTTAAATGAAATAAAAATAATAGAAGTTATGAAAAATCGGAAAAGAAATCGTCTGCTAAATTTATGTTAACAGATTTTGATTATTATATTTCCAAACAGGTCGAAACGAGAAGATTCATAAATTCTCGAGTTTGAACTTTTTTTTTTTTTTGGCGATTATGATACTTTCTTTTTGTATACTTTGAATGGAAGAAAGTAATTGAAATAAATCAGTGGAAGTGGTCTCCTTCAAACTTTCTCGCTTAATCTCTAAAACATTTGTCATGCCAGAGGCTTGGCTTTATATTGGTTTTTCACCTAAATTTAGCATTTTTACTGAATTTGTTAAGTCGCTCATGACAAATTATTTTGTTATTATTCTCTAGAATGCATTTATGGAACCCCAAATGGAATTTGTGCTTTAGATATCTTTTTCTCAACCAACTGAAATAAAAATTCGCACAAAACCGAATTTACAGTTTAAAAAATCAAATACAGAATTTGATATATATTTAAATAATTTCGACTTTGTTACCCCTTTACTTATTTATGAAAGTATAAACCGACAGACGGTCAATCTCTTTTTGGATTTGGCTCAAAATTCGGAAGACATCTAGCCTGCATATGTTGATTCTGTGCCTCGAATTTTATGTATTTAGATATCTTCTTTTCGTGATTATCGTTCTAAATTATATTCAATCAGTGGGACAGACAGACTTCCTCCAAGAGGAGTTTGCTCAAAATTTGACATAAAAAACATATCTATCTACATTAATGTGTTTTTGTGTTATATTTGTCATAGGCAGAATCTTCAAAATCTTAAATTCGAATTTTATCGGCATTTACTGTAATTTCTCTATGAGACGTATACGAGAAATTAAGAAATAATAACATTAATCATCATCATCATCACATCAAATTTGACATAAAAAACATATCCATCTACATTAATGTGTTTTTGTGTTATATTTG
>JAOUZG010035803.1:1852086-1901724 GCA_026289955.1 Argiope argentata
ATATGATGTCTTTAATGGCCTGGATAGCCTGGTTGATAGAGCGTTGGACTTGTTCTCCTTAGGTTTCGAGTTCGAAGCTCACCGGCCAAAAGAATCCCCGAGTGTGTGGCGGCTGACGCTCTTTAAATCTGTTCGTGGGCACAAAGTCTTCCATGTCGAAAATAAATACCACTGGGAATACTAGGTCAGAGGTGATCGTTCTCTGTTCCAGGTCTAAGTTACGATCTGAGGTGAATGAATTTGTATGAAGGAGGTTCGCCCCCTAAAATGGGTTGTGGCATGTGTGTAGCTAAATCGTACTCTTGGCCCTAGATGGCGCTACTTGTAAAGCAAGAGACGCACATCTCTGGCTTAAAATCTGCTGATGTACCAGCGGCAGTGTCATATGTGACAACATATCTTTAATTGTCGTGTATCTACGGACGTTCTTTTGGCTAGAGAATATCAATAGCATTTCAGCAATTTACATATCCTAATATTATAAGTTATATTTCATTCCATCTAAATAATAAAAAAAATTTATCATGTCAAAATATTATGTTTTTGATATGAGGTTTTTGGCTTCAACAAAAATTCGTAGACGAAAAATAAAAATTTTATTACCTGCACGAGCATCTCAAAAAATCAGCTTTTAATAAAGTGTTGCCATTGCCTTTACAAAAACTTCTGATTTTTAAAAAAGTAAGTTTATGACTACCGCAAATAAAACCTAGAAGAATGTCATTTTGAGCACGTGGTTATAAGAAATGATATAAATAGGAAATGCGATATTTTGTTAAAACAATCAATGCGAGACAAAAAATTTTGGATCGTTTGCCATTCTAAAGTGACTCATTCAATGAGAATGAATAAAAATATAGTTTTAATTGCACGAGCATGTGGTGCTTGGCCGTTCAAGAAATGATGTTCTGACATGATACATTGAAATATGTATAGCAGATTTCATTTTAATCTCTTTTTTTTTTCTGTTTTGTCTTTTTCTGTGGTATCATGTATTGTTTAACTTTCTTTCTGGAAAGTCATCATAGTGCTATCTGATGCTCAGAGATGTTTAAATGTTTGCATTTTAGTCGTATAGGATATGAAGACAAAGTATTATTTTGTAGTATCTATTACTTTTTTGTACAAGAAGTATGAAAAAAAATTTAATAGTTTAAAAAATTCGAATTCGGAAATTTGAAACATCTACACCTTACAAAATTCCTTAAATTCAAAAAATATACTAACACATTTTTGTGATTATACTTGTCTATCTGAGAACACGATTAATCAATTACGGTTTGATTGAAATTTGGTCTATTAACTAACGATTAAATTTATAGCGACCTATCAAATTGAAAAAAATCCATTAACAGGTTATCACCTAACTAGTGACAAGAACTCGATATCTTTAAATTCATCTACAAACACTTAGGAAGATAAAATTTAATTTACAGATTAAGCATCTAAAATATGAAGCTTTTATCAAATTTAAATCAAAGGGTTCGCCATCTATCAGTTTCTATTTTTACATGAATGTAATTGAATTCTATACTACTGTTATAAATGTGAAAGTTTGGGTGGGTGGGTGATGTAAGTCAATCACGCCAGAACGGCTGAACGAAATTGGATGAAATTTAGCCCAAGGATAGATTATAGTCTACAGAAGAACATAGGCTAATTTTTATTCCGATTAATTGCGTGGTTAATTTTTATTAATTAAAAACTAACTTTTCCACCAAAAAATAAAATCAAAAATCTGAAAACATCTGCCTGATTTTTTTGAATCGTTTGTTTTTATTTTTCTATTTCCGGTGTTCATTTATACTACCATTATAAATGTGAAAGTTTGGATGGATGGATGATGGGGTTCAATCACGCCAAAACAGCTGAATGAAATTGGGTGAAATTTAGCACAGAGATATATTATAGTTCAAAACAGAAAATAAGCTGTTATTTATTCTGTTTAATTAAGTGGTTGATTTATTATTAATTAATAATTTATTTTTCAGCCAAAAAAATTCATTTCCTCGCCACCAAATGGGTAAGACTACATCTTGTTTTTTCTCCACTCTAATGAAGTTAGTCTTATCAAGTTTTCAACCGATTATTTCAAACGAATTTGTTTATTTTCTTAATATTAGATAAATTGAAAATTAAACATTGTTTATAATCATTTTTTCGGATTCATTTTGAAGTACTTTTGAATAAAAATAAAACAGAATAAAAGAAATTAAAAATTTCTAATCTGTATTGCGTTACCACAACTAGCGTGTAATATTCACGCATTTGCATTGCCCCAATTGAAGTTGAAAATTTATGCATTTGTAGTGGGTTGTAATTTTTTGACAACTTTATTTTCATTTTAATGAAAAGTTTTTAAAATATGTGTGTAATACTGTTGTGGCTATCCCAATAATACTGACCGATAAATAAAATAAACTTGACTTGATTTGAAAGAAATACATATATGGTTTGCGGTTTTTCTTTATTTCAGGTACATATTGTAAATAACTTATGTTTAGGTTAGTTGTGTGCTTTTCCAAGCATACGAAGTCGTTGTATTTGTGACCAAATAATTTTATACTGGGGGAAAGGGATAAATCCTTAACTGAAAGGTATGCAAGAAAGTTTCGGAGAGATCACTCCCAGATACTGGGGGTTAAGAGATTAATCTGAAAAAAAAAACAATTTTTCCGCTAAACCAACTGGTTACCAAAGACGGCTTGTTCCAAAATAAAGAGAACAAAATCATCAGAAACAGATATATAAAATTTCTCTTCTCCTCATCCTCCCCTCATTTGACAATTTGACATTTGCCGAATTTTAAAGCTGTCATTGAGCGAAATATTTTTTTCTTCGTGTCATCAATATTAGGATATATTTGATTCTTTTATTAAACCCAGCGGGACTTTTCTCTTAAAAACTTTTTCACATACTCTTTTATAAAAATGTTATATCCCTCCCTCTTATATAAAACTGGAGAAATCTGTTAATTCCAACTGTAGTTGGGAAATGTAGATCTGTGATGTTGATCTAGTGATTTTACTGAATCAATTGTGCTATTCTTTTTTTTCTTTGCTTTGGCGATAGGTCCCTAGCCTAAGTTTACCACTACCCCGAAAATTAAATATGTATTTCGGATGCCTCTCTTTCGGCAGATTAAAACCAAAATGTGGCATAGAATTACAACTCTTAGTAATGTGGCCATATACCATCACATACAGAGTCGGCGTTCTCTATGAAGAAGAAAATGGCAAAGAATCATTTGGTGCCCTAAACGTCTTGCTGGGGGTCCCAGGTTCGATTCCCGGTTCGGGTATAACTGATCTTCGGTGTTCTATCTGTAAGGTGTGTGAATATCCCCCCTGTATAAAGGGGCTGTGCAAGCGATTGTGATGAGAATGTGGCTAAATCGTACTCCTGGTCATAGTGGGCGCTACTTCAAAAACAAGAGACGCTCATTTGGCTTAAAAACGCTGGCGACCGTCAGCGCGCTTGTCCATGGCAAGTACCATTAGTAGCAACAATAACAACAAATTTATCAGTTATAATGCTTAGTCTATAAACCTGAATCACTTATATGCACTTGACCACATTTGTTATTGTCATTTTCGTCGTTATTTTCTGATTCAATCATATTTGTATAAGCAAAGATTTTCTCCATTTCTACATTTTCATAGCAAGATTGTGTATTTTGTGTAGGAATTTCATCGAAAATTCAAGCTTGAATCGTAACTTCTGAATTCGAAGCAGAATTACACAGCAGACAATAAAACAGATGTACTCATGAATTTTTAAAATTTAGCTTTTCTTTTCATCCCCCTTGCTATTTTTTGTTTGTTTGTTTTGAAACTGGATCTAGATACCTAAAGGGATACTTTCCTGGCATGTACATGACTAGATATAACAATATTAAACATTTAACAGAAGGAATTATCAAAGAAATATACGCACTTAACCTAGAAGGTGAGATAAATGACCGTACTTAATGTTTATGATATGTTGAACACTTAGCACTAAACTGTAATATACCTTTAAATTGTTGGTGTGTATTGTTGCGTCTTATGACACTTTCTATGGCCAAGCTCTCTGAGACAATCAGCGATATATGCCTAAATCAGCGTCTCTTGTTTTGTAATAGCACCAATTAGGGAAAAAAGTACGACTTTTGCTATTCACTCATCACATTCTCTTGCATAGCCCCTTTTCACAGGGGGGGGCACATTCCCACAAGCCACATATAGAACACATAAAAACAACCAAGCACGAACCGGGATTCGAACCGGGGACAACCAAATCGCAGGGAAGATACGCTACCCCTATGCCATGATGGCAACAATAATGGAACTACTCTATCTATATTTATATCCCAAATATATTAAAAATAAAGCTAATTTTCAAATTTAAGAAGTTTAGACTTTATTTTCAGATCATAAATTTTCAAAAATTTCATCATAAACCAGATCAAAATTTTCAGATCATAAACCAGAACACAAGGAAGAAGCTCTACCCCTATGCCAGCACGCCGGCCCTTTAAATTCTTATGTTTCAAAATCCATCGACCCCCTCGATTCTTCAGGTTAAATTTCTTCATCTCTTATTTCCACCCTGCTATTACAGTTCAGGGCGTTATTTTAGTTTTTGATTACGTTGGAGCCCCTCAATTGCAGACCCTACTGCATAGCATCCATTGCCCTCCCTCAGATGGCCGACCCAGGTAGCGTACCAAATTTAATTTGTTTAACTGTAACACCATTTTTGATTTTTAATATACAGATTCATGCAGAAATTATAGACCAATTTACAGTATATCTTTTGTCAGATTTGTTTCAAATTTTGATAAAAATCTGCACTGAAGTTACTGAGCATGTAAACAAAATTTCATTTATCCAGCTCATTGTGTTTTTTCATTATCACGCTCATTTACAATTTTACAGCCGGACAGACAGGCTTCTTCTAAATGGATCGCGCATAAAATTTTATATAAGTCTAAAAATGAGGTATAGAGTATGTAACCCACATTTCTTCTATCTAACTGGAAACGTTTTTGAGTTGCTGTGATCAGATGAAAAAAAATAATTCGAAAAAAGTTTTTTTTTAATTGTGTGAGAACATGATGTTGCTTTGTGGAATTTTTAAATGCTTAAAATACAAAAACAGAAAATTGGCGATTTATCGCTTTCATAGACTTTAATTTTTCGCTTTTAAGGTTTTAAAAAAATGATAAAGAAAATTATCACATTTAGCTCATGGAAATCAAAAAGTTAAAACGTAGCTCAAATCTCCGTCATTTATCCGCTTCTTTTGTCTGGCCAATAAAGAGCAAATATACATATAAGATATAGTTTTTTTTAAAAAAAATTACCAATTTTCCTAATTATCAAAAAAAGTTTTGGAGTTTGAACGATTTTAAGATAGAAATTGAAGGGGGAAGGGGAGCATCATTTTTTTTAAGTTGACGATTGCGCAATACAAAAAATCACCTGATCATTTCAAACCGGTTTAAACGGATTTTCGAAAGAAAAAAAAATGAATTACAGATAAAGTTTTAGAACTCGAATGATTTTAAGAATGCCAAGAACCATCGCTTTCTTAAATGTTGGTGATCGCGAAATATAAATCATGTGAGAACATAATCATTTGCTACTACTTAAATTAAAAATAATAATGTTCTCAGATGTTAATTTTCGATAGGATATTTCAATTTTTTTTAACTCTAAGCTCTTTCTACCATTAAAAACAAACGGCTAATATACATGACTATAATGTTTGATTTAAAAATCGAATAAGAACAGAGCCAAAGTACAATACTGATGAAACGAAATAAATCAATATTTACTTTAAAATAAGCCATTGATTTCAGTGCTTTGCATGCCTCTGTAGTGCAGAAGGCAGCGCGTCAGTCTCATAATCATTCTATTAGGAGTCATCTGAAGATCGTGAGTTCGACCCTCACCCGGGGCGGCATTTTTTTTTTTCTCTCTCTTGGCAGCACATATTTGGGGGGAGGGGGGATATTTTTAAAACTTGCCCCATGAGACTACGCTAGAGATGAATTTTTTAAAAATTATTATATTTTCGAATATTTGCATGTTAAATATATTAAAAGCATTTACAGAATCACAATGTATCCGTTAAATTTTTTTATTAGAAAAAAAGCTTGTTTTTTCCGAACTTGGGGAGGACAGAAACGTGATGATTCGTTAAAATGTCGAGTTCGAATGTTTTTTTAACAACCACAAAAAATTTCCTGTGTATGTCTCGTGAACTAGAAAGTGAAAATAATAAGAAATCCTTCTTCTGTCGAGATTTTTCCGGAATATTCAGTGACATTTCCACGAATATTTTTCCACCAGAAAGAAAAAAAACTTATTAACTCACAAAAATTCAGTAAAACTATGTTTACTGCTAAAAATAAATGGTGATTCCGCTTCCTCTGAATGTATTACTCATATTTGCCATTCAATTTACTCATAGATTCAAATAAATTATTTTTTGTATGATAAGAAGTTTGCTTATATTATTGTTTTAAATATTTATCAGATCACTTGAGTCAGCAAACATCAGATTGCATTTAGCAGACGATAATTTTAATATCGTTTGCTAGCTTATTGCGTATTGATGTTTAAAACAAACAACTGTGCCAGGTGATCGAAATTTTTATAATCATATATAAAAGCATATTCCGAATAAAATAAAATATAATTTAACTTGCACGAGCACGTAGTGCTTGGTCGTTCAAGAAATTATGCTCTTACATGATTCATTGAAATATGCATAGCAGATTTCATTTTAATCTTTTTTCTAAACTATTTTCTTGATACTACGTTGACATTATATTCAATAAAAAGATCAAAATAAAATCTGCAATGCATATTTCAATGCATCATGTCAGAACATAATTTTTTGAAAGGCCAGGCACTACGGGCTTGTGCATGTTAAATTATATTTTTATTCATTTTATTCGTTTCATTGAATGAGTCACTTTGGTATTGCAAACGATCCAAAAAACTTTGTCTCGAATTGATTGTTTCAAAAAATATCCCATTTCCTATTTATTTCATTTCATATAATCACGCGATCAAAAGACATTTTTCTAGGTTTTATTTGCTGTAATCATCAACTTATTTTTTTTAATCAGATCTTTTGTAAATGTGATGGCAACGCGTTATAAAAGCTGATTTTTTTAGATGCTAGTGCAGATAATAAAATTTTTATTTTTCACCTACAGATATTTTTATTTTTTATCCAACGGATTTTTGTTGATGCCACAAACCTCATTCCCAAATCAATATCATGTTCTAACATGATAAAAAATTCAGCCAAAAATATTTTTTTAAAAAATAGTACGTGAATTTTAATAAATAATTATCATTTTTATTGATCAGAGACAGGAACAATATTTCAGATTATGCACAATATGCTGGACATACCAATATATGTTTCCAAATAATGTTTATATGCCAAATAAAGTTTCAGGTTACTAAATTAGAGTTAGCTAATAATTGAACCAGTCAAACATCATAAATCCAACACATCATTCTCCAAAAACTAACAGAAGTAGAAAAGGTTATGATGCCCAAGACGTCGGTTTCGGAATAACGGATTTAGATATTTTGCAGCTCGCGTTGGAAAGAAATAGGAGGTTCCTTTATTAATAAAATATTTATATAAAATACTTTGTTCGAAATTTTTAATATGATTACTTAGATACAGTCCCGCAAAAAATTGAGAGTACACCTTAATATTACTTGATAAATCCGACTTTCGATATAAATAACATAATATTGAGAAGCGCAAACATATTTTGATTTTTACACATAACAAATGGTTTAATTTATAGTAAAAACAAAGAAAAATTTAAAAAAACTGCAAACTGAACAATTTCAGAAGCATTTTAAACAAACATGAGCAGATTTTTGCCTCATAAAACTGAGAGTACACCAACGAAATTTATGTAGTGTCACGCAAAGAAAGAAAGTGCTAATCCTTAATTGCATGTCTTTTGGCTTTTATGACTTTTACACGTCGTGGGGCTAATTCGACAAATTTTTGGTGGTATTTAAAAATATGTTACGTATTCTTCCTGCAACAATTATTTTAAATAGAATTTGTTCCTAATTTTGTGTTTCTGAACCACTATCTTGAATGTGGACCACAGATATTATTCAATGACATTGATATCAGGGTACTTTTTATAGTGTGCGCAAATGCTATTTGCAATGAGAAAACACCATTATTTTAGCGTTACGTGCATTCTTTTTGGAGTCATTGTCCTTACGGAAAATGTGTAATTCATGTCTCTTGTGTGTGTGTGTGTGTGTGTGTGTGTGTGTGTGTGTGTGTGTGTGTAATTTCATATCTCTGCTACCGCTGAATTGTCAGACATTAAAGTTGTTATTTAATTGTTTTACTTCTATTTTGCTCATTGTGCATATAAACCTTTCTATTGAAGATCAGTCAAGTGACATTATAGTTCTATTAAAAACATAATTGTTCGGTTCAACTATTTTATATTATAATTTCCCCTTTTTTATCATGTGAGAACATGATGTTAATTTTGTTAGGAGGTATTGATGTCTCCGAAATTTAGGGGCAAAAAAATATTTTTTTCCTGCTATTAGCAGTATTGCATTATTATTATGTATGCTTCTTTGAAAGCAGTTGCGTTTTTAAAAGGTTGGCCTGCTTTTTATCAGTATTGCTTAATTATTACATATGTTTCTTTACAACAGATGCGTTTCTAAAAGGTTAAACGCATCGTAGCTGTCATTTGCTCTCTTCAATTGGAAACAAGAGATAACAGTCTTTGATACTTTAAATCCCAATCTCCTAATTCTTTCAAGTTTCAATTTAATCTCAAAATCGGTGGGGCTCCAAACTTTGTTTGCCAGCTAGAAAAATTGAAATAAAGAAGTCTTGTGATCTTTTTAAACCGGTTTAAACTGGTTAATGACTTAAATGAATTAAGACAAATAATGACTTAAAAATAATAATGTTCTCTCATGATAACTTGAAATTTGCGATCGTAGATTTAATTTTGTTTACCTTTATTTTATTCGTCTTATAAATATAGAGTCAATAAACAGAGCTCATTTATAACTTTCAAAAAAATTTAAATATCACGAGATCAAATATTTGATGAAATATTGAAAACTGCTTCAATTACGAAATAACAATGCAATATATTGCTGAAAATCACCCAAAAACAAATATATATTTTTTTTAAAATAATCAAAATTCAAGAAATTATATTCTTTGTTAAATTTGTATCATTGAAAAGCTATTTTTTTATCATGTCAGAACATGATATTGATTTGGAAATGAGGCTTGTGGCATCAACAAAACTCCGTAGGCGAAAAATAAAAATCTTATTATCTGCACGAGCATCTCAAAAAATTAGCTTTAATGACGCGTTGCCATCTCATTTACAAAAGCTCAGATTAAAAAAATAAGTTAGTGACTACAGCAAATAAAACCTAGAAAAATATCATTTTGAGCAAGTGATTATACGAAATGAAATAAACAGGAACTGGGACATTTTTTTAAACAATAAATGCGTGAAAATTTTTTTGATCGTTTGAAATACTAAAGTGACTCATTCGATGAAACCATTAAAATGAATAAAAATATAATTTAACTCGCACGAGCACGTGGTGCTTGGCCGTTTAAAAATTTTGTTTTGGCATGATACTTTGAAATATGCATAGCAGATTTCATTTTAATCTTTTTTGTTATTTGAAACTATATAAAATTCTTATTTCTGTAATATTTTCAAAAGTACCCGAATATTTTCAAAAGGTCAATTTAACTCAATTTATAATTAGATTGGCTAATTGAAGTTTCAAAAATATCACTCCCAAGTATACGCCATCAACATCTAAGAAATATATGCGCCAAGTTAGGTCTGCAGATCTGTGCGAGCACCAAAAACCTTATTCATCTTTATTAATAGTAGAGATGGCACATGATTACATGAAAGTCACATTTTTAAGCAGTGTTTTTAATAGCAATTTGTATAGCCAAGTAATGCATTAACAAAGTGAGCATAGTGAAAATAATCAGAATCTGACCAACCTCACCTGACAAAATAATACTTTTGTTACAAACCTGTAATTTTGCTTCCCATCAAGGATAGTGTCATCGTGAAAGACCTTTTTACGATCGGCCCAGTAGCGTGCGGAGTGGATGCCGCGTCAGAGATCTCAGAGCTTGATAACTAACTTGGCTACCGCTTGGAGACTTGGAAATGAATTTGACGACTTTTTCACCAAAAAGGATAGTGCTGGAAACTTCAAGAATTTCCACGATCCGACCAATAGAAACCGAGATGCGCTCTGATTGGCCAAGCCTCCAGAGAGCTATAAAAGGTCAGTAGTCTCAATCTGTGTGGATGTGTACGTGAATTGAACTGAACTGGAAGCGGAGTTGGAGTAGAAGACAAGTAACAAGTTTTCGAGAGGATAACGAAGCAACGGAGGAGTGCCAGCGTTGAGTGTAGTTCAAGAGAATATTGAACTGCTGTGTGCCTAGTCCTGTTGTCTACTGTGGAAGCAGGGACGTATAGTGTGCGTGGTAGTGAGTCGGTATCTAAAGCGAAGAGACAGTGATAACTTCAGCCGTTTGGTGAGACTACAGAGTGGCGCTCCAAGGAGCCCCTCTCCTGCTGGATTCTATCTGTACTTTGAGAGCTGTGGTCGATTACTACTTTGGGATACTGTCTGCTGTAGCGTGCTGTCCTGTGTTCTTCTCGGCTGTACGTATTTGTCATCTGTGCATTCATCGTCTTTGTATTGGTGCCTTCGTGTAAATAAACGTCTTTGTTGTTTTCTACAGAGGCCTGCTGATTGTCGCCACATCATACACTCACTACAAGTGAACCCGATGATCTGTAACACTATCCTAATTATTCATCACAAAATTTACATCTTTTTCCAAGTCATTTATTTTACAATAAGGTGAAAAACATTTTTTAATCATCTCGTCTTTAACCTTCTCCTGCCTGGAGGCTTTATGCAGGTGACTTGTCTGCTTATTTTGTCACTCATATTTTATCATTAAATTAAAAGAAATATAAGTGGGCATTTGCTTTCCGAATGATGATTGGATTGCATATCCAGACATTATTTTATTCATACCATAGAATTACCATTTGATTGAACCATAGATTCATTAATTCGTAAATTTGTATTTAATGAAATATAAATGCGTGAACTATTACAAACCTTTGGAATATTTAATGCAACAGTTATCCACCATAACTACACATGCTTTACATGTTGTTTCTTTATATTGTTATGCCATTCTTAATTCGCATTCTATTAAATATTTATTAGCCATACTCTGTAATTAAATTTAGTGACAAATAGTCTTCTGTACTAAACCCCTTATAACGTTTTGGCCGGGGCTACTGGTGAGTTGGGCCAAAGACAAACTCAGGTATTGGAGAAATAAAAATCTATTTATTTCCAGCTATAATACACATATATTTCCCACAGATACACCTTCTTGATTATGTATTTTACAAACACATAGGTAATTCAGTTCAGAGTTACACTAGGGAAAGGTGTTGTGCTTCAGATAAAAAGAGTCTCTCTCGGAGGTGAAGAGACATGATGGAGTTCTGGAAACTCCCGAAAGATTCAGACCGAGGTTCAGGATTCTCTGCTCGTCGATTAGCCTGCTGGGATTTCCTGGCACGTAAGGTGATGAACTGGCTGGAAGAGCAACTCAGAAGACAGCTGTTTAACTAATTGGAGGTGTCCCCAAAGTTCAGATGAATTTTCACACATCAGTCAGGACGTAAAAGTCCAAAAGTTCCGATGAACTACACGTGGGCTCAACTACAGGGTGTGGCTTCCTACGTACCCTCCAAATTCAATTCTGAGAATTTTACACAGAATTCCAAGCTGAATTCTAGCTCCAATCACAAGCTTTTGCTTCGTCAGTCGGCTTCCTCAGTCGACTCCCCCTTTTATTTGGGTTTCATAGGCCTGCCTTCGGTGGCAAATGACCAAACAGGATAATTCCCAACTTTCATTGGTTCATCTGACCTAAGCTATCTTTCAAATCACAAGAGAGGGGAAAACAGCGACTAGCAAAGAGACATGTTGGCTCCGTCTTGTCTGCTGCCTTTTTTCTCAAGAAGAATGGAATGCCATCTGCTGCTGGCCCCCATTGAGCCGGCTTGAAGGGCGGGCGTCTTTTATCTATTGACAGGGACACATCTGTTTCTTTCCCTCGTTGTTTGTTCCAACACATGTCCTGTTCAGTGAAGACCTCACAAGTCACCCAGACACATTGGTTTGCCCGCGGTACTTAAATTTGAATACCAGGTGTCTACATTCTTCTCATTTTACAAATTCCTCCGCTATCTGTAGTTGCTTTCCAGTGGGAACTTAGTTTGTCACTTATCACTTATCTGAAGACGTCACATCCTATACATTTTTGATGTCATATTCTATTATAAAAATTTGTTTCTGTACACTTGAGTTATTAAAGTACACTTGAGTTATTCTTAAAGATTTCCTCGCAATTTTAGAATCTCTTGTATGATACCATGTCAGAAATTTTCAAAAAGCATATTTCAACTCTAGATTGAATTCTCAAGATAAAATAGAGGAAGATTAATTTGAGTGGCGGACAATAGTAACAGTATTAGAATTTTTCTTTTCATATATTTACCGCTATGTGCTCATACAATTCTTTTTGAATATGACGAAAACCAGTTGAAAATGTCTCCTTGGATTTTCCAAATTATATACTATATATGTCAACCATTAACAAGTCAAATCAAATAGCTCCAATTTTTATTTTTATTTACTTATTTATTGTATTTTATGTCAGAGCATTTGATATGTCAATAATTTTATTATATTCATTTCTCCATAAATAAAAATAAAAATCACTTAATGAAAAGATTTAATTGGCAAGCAAAAAAAATTTATCTATTTCAAAAAACAATTTGTTTTCTCTACAATTTTATATAAATCTATTATAGCGCACACCTATTTATATGACATAGCATGCATATGCGTGTTGTCAAATGCCATGTAGAAATAGTAAACTTTATAATGTTATTTTATCACTATAAATATGTGCAAGAAATCAGTCATAATTACAGATTATTGAACAATTATTTTAATTTTAATTGTAATCGTTTTTGGAAAAAAATTATGTGGACGAATAATTAATTTAAATAAACTAATAATAAAAATTCTTTCTAAAGATTGTAATAAAACAAAGATACGATTGCGAATTTTCTCATCAATAAAAAAAATCGTTTGAGAAATGAATTTGATATTACTTTTTCACTTGTCAAATCGATTAGTTCCTTCAGTCACGCTAGAATTTTTATAACAGAAAAAATTGGGAGGATATGTTATTTACACTTTTTTATGATCGGTTAAATGTAAGCTATATCAGTAATGCTTATTTGGATTTAAAGCCTAAGTAGAATTTTATTTTTTTTAAAAAAAGGTATAGTACTTTTTTACCTTTTACTACTTTCTGTTTTACAGAGTTAATCTATTTTACAAATGACCATCACGTATGTTACAATCAACGTAATTAATTGGTTAAAGTTAGTACGATAAAAGTGATTAATTGGTTAATAATAATAACCAATTAATCATATTTTTTTAACATATACTATAAAAATGAGTGTTTGTGTTTTTTAAATAGGTGCGTAGTTTTTGCCCTATCTTTATAAAATTCAGTATACTTACTCTTTGAGAAAAAAAATGAATGGTATTGTTACTTTTTTAAACTTCAAAACTTAATTAAAACCCAAGAAAGTTTTGGTGCTTTTCAACTGTCTCGTCCGAAAATATTATCAAACAAACATCATTTTTTAAAGTCTTATAACTTTAAAAAAAATTCAAGTGATAACAATTGCATTTCCGTGCAGTTTTTTTCTTTGATATTAACAGTTTCTTACCTTGGTTTCTTACTCAATATGGGACAAGACTTTTTATTATTATGTTGAAACTCAAACTAATTTCGTTGTTCCATCAAACCATTCAAAAGGATTTTTTTAATGATAATGAAGGAAAGAAAATGCTGTCTTTGAACATTAATTCAGAAATTGGATTTTAATTTATATTTTTAATTTTTAATCTATACATTCAACACGCACGGGCAGCAATTGGTAGTCTATTTATTCCATTTAATTCATATTTTTCAGCTTTAACAAATAACAAGATAAAATTTTGAGAAAATTTATTTCATAATAATAATTTACTTCCAAGAAGTCGGATGAGTAGTTTTGTTTAGTTTAATTATATTAACGTTCAGTTGTAAAGCAACACTAAGGCTATTTTGGGACGGATCTCGTAATTTTGAAACATTCTCAGATGACGAGGACGACGCCTGAGTTGACACACTCCTCTCCATACCACACCCCACCAGCGGGAAGACGTTTGGCCCTGACTGATTTAACATGCGATAGACCACCTTACACGACGGTTCTTCGGTGAAATCGGGTTTCGAACCTAGAACCCTATGGTTCACGACCTTACTTTATGTGACCCTTGAAGCAAAATTAAATTGCGTCAGATTTTAGATGTGTACATCTCTCTGTTCGTCCATATGCTTGTGCACACGATAACTCGACAACATTATAAACTAAACAAATGAAAAACAGATAATTCATTTGTTTAGTTATAATTATTCATTTGTTTAGTTTGAATTGTAAACCATTATCAAATTTTGAATCAAATTCATGAATACTTCGCTGTTTAGAGATCTTTTATTTCCTGTATATGCGAATGCGATAATTTAACAGCGCAACAAGCTAGATAGATGAATTTTCGTAATTCTGCATTAAATTTATAAATATACACCAAATATTAGACCACATTCATTTCATTATAAAACTCAACTCTTTGGGGCATAATAATCCAAAAACGGAACGAGCAAGATAAATGAAATCTGGCATGTGACATTGGCATCAAAATTATTGATATGCATCAAATTTTCTATTCCTTCAGGCGAATTTAAAGCATAATTTGTATAAATTTCTTATAAATACAATCCTATTCGGATTTCTCTTTTGACCATATACCTTTTATCTCTTTACCTATATTAAAAATAAAGATTTATATGAGATTGTGTGCGTATATGTTTGTGCTCTTTAGAGTAGTCGGTTTTACATAGATATAATTAATTTGTTACAAATTTACTCTGGAGAACAAATTGGAAATCATAAAATTTTTTTAAATTTTAATTAATTAGAAATTAAACAAGAAATAGACATTTATTATAATGCCTATATATTTATAACATTCAAAAATTTTAGTGCACAATTAAAACTTTTACGCCATTTTTATCTTTTTCCAAAATTTATATATTTTATATTATATATCTCTAGCAGTCGGATATAATTTCATAGTTACTGGGCAATTGCTTTCTAAATATTCATACATTTTTTTTTTTTCTTAAAAATACTTAGCTGCTTAATTTGAAATGAAACGTTTCATTGTTGAAAAAAAAATCGAATTATTTTGATCGTTTCCTCAATTTTTTAATCGCATGATTTTCTTCCACCGTTAAAAGTTAAGGAAAAGATTATGTCATTATCTCAGCAGTTTAACGAATGAAAAAAAAAAAAAAATAGAGACAGATGTTACAGTACGGTGAAAGATAAGGTGCAATTAAAAGATTGCAGAGGTAGATTACATAAAATCCATTAATGTCACTGTGATGTCACAAGGCTGAATTCTATGAGAACGTTCTTTTACACTAAACAGAATGGGTGTAAAATTAATAAAATAAAAAGATTAAAATGAAATCTGCTACGCATATTTAAATGTATCATGTCAGAACATCCTTTCTTGAACGGCCAAGCACCACGTGCTCGTGCGAGTTAAATTATACGTTTATTCATTCTCATTGTTTCATTAAATGAGTCGCTTTAGTACTGCAAACGATTAAAAAAAAACTTTGTCTCGCATTGATTGTTTAAATAAATATCGCATTTCCAGTTTATTTCATTTCATATAGTCACATGCTCAAAATGTCATTTTTTTAAGGTTTTCTTTGGTGTAATCATTAACTTATTTTTTTAAATCAGTTTTTTTTTTTTTTTTTTTTTTTTTTTTTTTGTAAATACAATAGCAACGCGTTATTAAGAGCTGATTTTTTGAGATGCTCATGCAGATTATAAAATTTTTATTTTTCGCCTATGAATTTTGTTGACGAAAAAACCTCATCAAAAAAACAACATCGTGTTCTGACCTGATAATAAGAATTTAACATTTGTTACAATATGATGCTTAATCAATATTTTCATTTTATATCGTAAACACGAAATTTTAAATAATTGAATAGAATGAAATCAAATACAACCAATAGTTTTTGGTAAACCAACTGTCAAAGATAACGAGTTCAAATTAGGACCATATCATTAGATATGTTAAGTTCGCAATTTGGTTAAAATTCCTGAAATTTCGATTCATTTATTGAAATATTTTTTGAAGTATATCAATTTTATGCTTTTATTTAATTTATAAAAGTAGTGTGCTCAAATTAATTCAAATTAAAATCAAAAATCGTTTAAATGTTACATTATTCCAGCAAATTAATTATAATTTATATTTTTATGTTTGAGAACTTTAATAAAATATGTATTGCTTCAGGTTAAAAAAAATGAACACGATAGCATAATTAAATAATATTTAGAATGTGTACAAAAGGTTTTTTTTTTACTATTTTATTTAACATATATTTAAACTTTAGAAATAGGAATACATTCTGAATTCTAATTTATTATGCAATGGTAATTGATTTTATACTACAAACTAAATAAATTCCTACAAAGTTGGATTATTTCAGAAAATTTGTTTTTAGGTTTGTAGTTCTCAAATTTCAGTTTCATCATAAAATTTAAAGGATGGTCAACTCGAAACCCGATTCTACTTAATCAAATATTGTGTCTGCTCTATGCTTCAAGACATGCCAATTAAATTACAAAAAATATTTATAAATAGACACACTACTATGCTTATGTTAATATTTCAGGATAAAGAGTTTTGTTTTGGCGCTTTATTTAAAATTTTACATCTAAAGGTATTTTATTTTCCTATTTATTATTATCAATTTAAATCATTATAAGTTTATTAAATCACAATAAACTCTCAGTCGATTTTAATCTCAAATATTTTCCTTTAACCTTCAATATAATTTTTTAATAATAACAATAAGTAGTTTAAATAAGCATAACGGTAAAACATGAAAAATAGAATTTAAAAAATCAATTTTAAATTAAAATAATCAGAAAAAATCAACTTTTAAAATGCGCGTTATTGTCCATTCAAAAATGGTTCATACAGCCAGCTAGCCTGATTTGTAATATTTTCTCTAAA
Organism: Argiope argentata; assembly: GCA_026289955.1. NCBI lineage: Eukaryota > Metazoa > Arthropoda > Arachnida > Araneae > Araneidae > Argiope > Argiope argentata. The sequence goes on from JAOUZG010035803.1 coordinate 1,869,432, forward strand.
ACAAACTAACTAAAAAGAAGTAAGAACAAATCCGTGCTTTCATGGAACTTCTGATTCCCGCCTTTTCAAATACAGATGTCTTACAATTTTGCAACAATTCCATCACGAGTTCAGTTCTATTACGTCATATTACATCAGATGATGCAGTCCAAGCATGCGCACTAATGAAGTTTTTACTGCCGGAATGCATGACTACTTAACTAGACCGAATGATTTCTTTTTTAAGGTTGTTTTGAAAAGAGAGAACAAGAAATGATCTGGTGCCCGAAATGACAGCATTATTTTCTTCATTAATTGTCGTATAAATCCTACACACCTCCACTGATACGTCATCTAGGAGACGACGTAAAATCCTAGCGACAAAACATATCTTTTCTAAACAAATCGCTAAGAGAAATTAGTTGTTAGAGCTCCGAAAATTTCGGCAAAATGATCTAGCTTCGTCACAATAATAAACGTATCAGACGTCGAATCAGCTGTGTGGAATTATAACAGATCTAAATATATCTGTGCATCACCTAATTTTAATTTTTATTATTATTCGAGCTGACATTGTCTTTTTATGTCAGATAAGTGATCTTTGTCCTCATTATCAATGAAAAAAGAAGGAATGGGTATTATCTAACGTTTGTATGGATTGTTTGTTATGAAAACCTTTCTTTTCTATTGCACCAGCCGTTGTTAATTCAAGAGTCGTACATGAAGTTTTATACCTCAAAAATTATGTAAGTAACATGTTGATTATTATTGGGATATATTTGTAGCATGTTATAGGAACAAGCTTTATATTTTAAATATTGAAACCATGGAAATTATTATATTCAGTCGATAAATTTTTTAATTGACTGTTGAAGACAATTTTAATTTAAAAATTAGTTGAAGTGTTTGGATTATATAATTTCTGTGTTCCATTGTTATTTTCAAATGTTTCTAATTATTTAGAATTTGTTTAATTTTTATTAAAATATTATTATTTACATTGATTTTGGTAAACTTCGTTATAGTAAGTTACAAGTTCTAATTTTTATTGATGAGTTATTTAAATTTATATTTAGAACTTTTATTATCAAGTAAGAATCTGTAAATCACTTTATAAATCATGTTGTTGTTTTTTGTGTTTTTTTAAAGACTGATGGAAAGCTTAGAATAATATCTGCAAAATTAAATTAATTTTTTTGATTCACCCCCTTTATATATTTTATTCTTTTGATCAGTCAAAATGAATGACTACATTTTCAATTTTATTATCTAAAAATTGAATTTTTTTTTTTCTAGTCATTCCATTTTTCAAAAAGATTTATCAAGAATTTCATTTTGTATGAAATGAACTATAAAGCTAATTATATACATATTTATCTGGGTTTTGTGTAAAATTAAACAAAAGTTAGCATTTAATGGTAAAAAAATATGTTTGTAACATATTTAATGTTTAATTTTGTTATAAAATTATATTTTTTCTGAGCTTGTGCTGTTAATTTTTTAATTTAAAGAAACTATAATATTTTTATTAATGTAGATATGTATTTATGTTTTGTTGAATCTTTATCCTTTTCTCTTATTATAATTTGCATATACATTGTGGAAATCTATAAATTTTCTTGTGTTTCTTTTTCTGCTAATAGTATTTTTTAAAAGCTTTCTGTTCCAGTAAAATTTTTATTCTACATTTCATTAATTAATCTTTAAATATCCATTTTATTTCAAAGTATAGATTTCTTTAATATTCTTTTTGATATTTATAATGCCATTATTAAATAGTGTTATCTCAATAGAAAATTGTTTATTTTAAAAGCTTTTATAGATGAATATTCATACCGAAATAATAAAGAGTATTTTCAAATTCCATTCAATATCTTGTAAGGCAAAAAAATTTTTACCCCCTATTCAAAATGATGACATTTTGACTTTAGAATCTGACTAAAGAATAGTGTATACTAGCTGAAATTGTTCAGGAATGTATGGATGTATATTGACTTTTTAAATAAAACAAAATATATTAAAACACTATTTTGGAAATGAAAATGAAATGTAACACTGGTACCAGGCACTGGGTACTATTAGGTTAATTCATGTGCAGTAAGTTGTGCATCTTCTTATAGAGGTCCTCGGGTGTGTTTAGCAAGTACAGATTTGACTAAGAGTCCTGAGTCCCATTATACATTTATAACCATCTTGGTGATACATCATTTTTTTATAATAAAATATGAGGGCTGTTATAAGATACAAATATGCAAATACATTTATTTCATAACTCGACACAATTTGAAATTCTTAGAAAACAAAAAACAAAAAAACATAATTAATTTTAAATTATATTTTACTCTGTGTTTTTCTGTTTTTTACCTTTGACAATATTTTTAAAGCATTTCTTCCATGTTACGTATTACTCTGGTATTAATTATCCAAAGAATTTCATGAAATGAATGTTTCTTAGAAAAAACATTTTTGATTTTTATTAATGTCATACTGAAAAGTTTGTTTATAAATGGTATGCATAAGTCATTTTTATAGTTGAGCATAGGACCATAAGTACCAAAGACAGAGCATGTCTGTTGATAGGAAAGGGTAAAGCATAGGTTTACTTACTTATATAATGCACACTTATACTGTAAAATTTTTAAAAATGCTTTTAAGTATATAGCTCCAAGGGTTTGAAATTTCTTTTGCATTCAATGTATTTCCTTTTTTGTGCATGATATATAATGTTATCTATATAACTTTGTAATATTGTTTATTTGAATGCATTTAAACCTATGTTGTGTTGTTGATTTGGTGTATTTTTTTATTTATTTATTCTGATACCAAAGAGAATCTTTTATGTATTTGTTCCTATGCTCTCTTGCAAAAATGCTTTCATACTGTATATCCAAATCGCATTTAGAGCTAGTATATTTATAGGCCATCTTGTATAAAAAATAGAATAACCAAAAGTATCCTAAAAAAATTTTAAAAATTCAATTCATTTTAAATTAAACCAAAAATAATGAGGGTATTTAAATGGTGATTATTAATTTGGTGTACAATTACAAATGGTAGTATGAAATTTTGTGATGAATGAATGAATCCTTCTTGATATCTATTGTAAAATGAAATTTAGCATAGATTAAAACTCCTCAGGTAAGTCAAGGACCATAAATATGAACAAGGACTGCTTAGAACTATTAGATCAGAACAAGGACTATTTAGATCAGAGGGACTGATTTATGAAAAAAGGGATATAGTTAATCTTTTTATTTCTGGGTACAAAAGTAATGTTACATACTAAATTTGTATTGTAAATAATACATAAAAGCTAAATAATAATTGATTTACTAAAATTAAATTGGCAGTTTAATGCAGAAATATATTTTGAACTGTATCATTTTTATGTTTATTAAATTATTTTAAACCTTAATTTATTGACTTAAACAAATCAAACTAATTTTTACAATTGGCTATTTAAAGGAATTTTTTTTATTTATTTTACCAAATATTTTCAATAAGTTTTCCTTGCTCATGTTCATTTTTAACAGCACTGTTAGGTTATAGAATGCTGCATGTCTCTGTTGCTCTTTCTTATTGTGTTTAACAATTCTTTAATTCGATAAAATCACTGAGTTACCAGTACACAAGCTATTTAAAATGTCTTCACTTACAAAAATAAAATTCAGTTAAACATTTTTATATAGCACATAAAAAAGTACCATTATCTATTTGTCTTTTATTTTGAATATTTTTTTTCATGAAAGCTATATTGTAAACCAAGATTGAATTTGTTAGTATAAATATTTTTATTTTTATCCTGTATGTTATTTCATTTATTTATTGTATACTAATCATGTCATGAAAATTCTCGTTTTCAGAAGCTTACAGAAACATGGCAAGACTTCGCCAGTTTTTGCTTTTGATTTGGAAGAATTTTAAATTACAATGGCGGCATCCTTGGATCACTCTTCTTGAGTTAGGAGTTCCAGCATTTTTCTCTTTGTGTTTGGTTTTAGTACGATCTGTAATCAGCTCTGAACATGTGACAGATCCAACTTTATATGAACCCTTCAATATTAATGGACTGCCAGCTAATTTAACTCCAAAATCTGCACAATGGGAAATCATTTATGCCCCTGAAAGTGTATTTTTGGATAGAATAGTTAATAATACTGCTACAAAATTGAACGTGCTCTATACAGGTATGGAAAGTGATTTGTTTTCTTTTGATTAATTTAAAAAATCATATTTATGATTTTTTTCTTGTCTTATTAACAAGTGTGTTTTTTAATTATTACATTTAAAATTGACATGTATTAGAACTCATTTTAATTATATATTTTTCCTGAAGCTAAATTCTAGATATATTTTCGTTTATTTATCCGACTAAAGCTTAGATGTTGTATGATACCTTGTTGGCAACTTATGTAACTTTAAGATTCTATATCAACTTTTTGGCTGTAATGAGCTGGATATGCATTACCACAGAAAAAAAACAAAGAATATTGAAAGAAATAAATAGAATGTCGTAATCTAGGCTATATTTAAATTTTTTAAAGCATTATAATATAAAAAGATTTCTCTTGTGTTTTTTGTTTACTCATTAACAGTTTTAGCAAAATTAATGCATTTTGTGGCAACAGTTATTAATGTCATTTAATTAGAAACCATTTCTTAAAAATATAAATAATTTTTCCAAATGTAGAAACTTTTAACATAGCTTCTTAATTTTATTTAATGAGGTTTATTATACTTGAAACATTTATCCATATTTTGAGTATTGGAAAAGTGGCATGTTTGGAAATATTTTAATGATAAAATATGTTGCTTTCAATTACTAGTGTTAGTAATTACCAATAAAAATCTCATTTTATGATTATTTCTTTAATTGAAATTCTTTTACTGTTTATTTTTATTATTATAATATGACTTTTTTTTTCAAGGTTTTGATGATGAAGAAAGTATGCTTGCATATATTACCAATACAACAAATGAAATACTATCTGGAATAGTTTTTGATCAAACATTAGAGGATGGTCTATATAATTCTACAAGTATTAAATATAAGGTAAAGTAAAAATGTTGTATTCATTATAATTAACATTTATCTACCTATTCTTTTAATAATTAAGTGTTAAAAATTTAAAGCAAAAGTAATTGATCAGTATACATAACGAATTTATAATTATTTGCGGAATAGCATTTGCTGAAATATTAACATTTTTCCTTATATGCTGTACAAATATTGTTCTAATATAATTTTCATCTATGTTTTAGTTCAGTTTGTAGAACGGTTGCATCAAAAAATGACTGGAATTTTATGCCTTTAATTCTGATTTAATTCTTTAATTCTCTATTTTGATCCTTTGTTGAACTTGTTCTATTTTGTCATTTTGTACATGTAGAAAGATTGATATAAAATTAAGGAATGCTGCAAATATTATCAAAAAGTAATTGTAAATGGTTCAAACTCCAGAATTGGTGTTTCTAGAAATAGCAACTTTTGTTAAGCTAACCAAAATTTAAATAAGGTTAATTAAAGAGACATGTCAATCAGATTCAAGTCAACTATAATGTTCACATAAAAGGGAATTCTAGAAAGGAGAAATAACTGCTATTTATATTTCTCCTTTTAGCCAGTCTTCATTTCTAATAAATTTATATTGCTTGGAATAATCTAAACTCATTTTCTTTTAGAAATCATGCACCTGGAAGCATAGCAAAGTAAATTATTCTAAGAAAATATCTTTTGCTTTAAAAGAAATTTTAATTATTTTTCCAATTAAATTCAAAATTATTTTGTTGCAGCATTTTGTCAATATTTAAGTGTAAGTTTATTTAATTTTTAATCGCTATTGTTCCAGAGTTTTTCTATTTTTAACATTAGATTATTGATTATGTATTGTGGATCACTTGTAATACTGAAATTCTCATTAAGAATTGTTCCTCATTTTATCTATTTGGACTTTCACTGTATAATAGTTGCAGAAATAATTTTAAAAAAATCTTATTTGAAACATTAAAGGACATTATTATGCTATAATTTGCATTAAAAGTTATAGAACTAAATATTAGCAGAATTGCTAAGAATCCTTTTTTTTTCTATAATTTTTCTAATTTTTTCAAAAACTCCTTCATAGAAAAATTATATTTTGCATACTTCACAAATGTATTATCTTATATTACATTTATGTAATTGTATTATCTGTTCATTGATGTATTATCTTGTATTATTTCTGATAATAATAGTTTGCAATAGTTCATGAAATTTTGGAAATACACTTTTTCCAAATGAGTTTTGCTCATTGTTGAATGTCTCAAAATGTATTTTGATATTGATTTCTTATTGCTTATTGTATTTATTTGCAATCTTTTTTTTATTATTATTATTATTTAAAAGATTCGACCTGGAAAACCTGAAAAAGGAAATACAGTCTTTCAAAACACAATACCAAAGTGGCAAACACAGTATACATTTCCTATTCTTCCTGCATTGGGGCCAAGAAACAGATTCGTGGGATGGGGTGGAAGTCCTGGTAAAAAAAATTAATACATTTTATTCTTTTTTAATTTCTGTAATAAGATGTGTGTTAAAATTATAATATAGTGTTTTAAGTAGAGTAACTGACACTTTATATTTGCATATAAAAATGACCAGGTTGGATAATTAAAGAGAAATTAATTTACAGGTACTTTTCCATTAGCTAGGCTCAAATGTCGCCAATTGTGAACCAAATGCAAGCCGAGTCACCTAACAAAGCAAATGATAAAACAGTCAACATATTTCTACATTATTTGGAAATTTTTCTTTGAATTTCATTTCGCAGCATTCTATATTATTTGGCAATTTTTCACTTGCGCCTGGCTAATGGAAAAGTATCAATTTATGAAATAAACTATATTTCCATAGAAATATCACGATTAGCGTTTCTTCTTAACTTCTTATATTATAAATTACAACATTTATTTATATATTTGCATGAACAAAAACCAAAAAAATATCCTTTTGTGCACATAAGATTACAATGCTGATAGATTCAATTTTCTGTACTTATATTTTTATAAAATGTATTTGATTTCAACAAAAAAATTTATATTTGTAACAGTTTTATCTCTTTCAATTCAAATTTAATTATTACAGCAAATTAGAGAAATAGAATAAGTAGAATATCATAAGACATCTATAATAATATGAGTTATGTGATATTTAAAATTTTAAGCTTAAAAAATACCTTACTGCAGAAGCTATTAAGAGACTAAAATCTATAAATATTTAATCACGAATTTTAGAGAGCATTACTCTCTAACTAACTGGTCAACAAAGGTGTTTAGTATATTACAAATTACGGATGTAAACATTATTTAGGACTTAAGAATATGTTTAAACTAACATGATGTTAAAATTGATATGTTCTAAAAAGAATATTTTAATATTGACTGAATGTAACTTTATTTTGCAATGGTTTAATTAATTTTGAATCACAGAATTTTTCATAAATAAGGAGATATTGTCAGTACAGAGCATACATAATACATTATATACAATATATAATGTTATGCTGCCTCAACTAAACAGTCGATGTCCCATATAAAAAAAAATTAACTTGACATTGATAAAAATAAAGCATTTTAGTATGAAATAATGAAAAAAATCTTAGAAACTAATTAAAGCTTTAAAATCATTTGAAATATGGACATTTAATGTCATATCTATTCAATATGTCTGTGTTATCCCTTCTAAGGCAATAAATAAGTATCAAATTCACTTAAAGAAATTCAGACACATCAGGGCTCTTCCCAACTGCACAATATTTTTTTAAAAATAAATATGATTTAATTGAATGTTATAACAAACAGTCCATCTTATTCTCCTTTGAATATTTTCTTATGACTATATCTTTAACTAATGTAATCATAATTTAAATAGATGCATCCAATAAATTTATTTATTTTCCTTTATCATAAAGTGTTTGAAACATTTTTTAAATAAAAAATAACTATAATAAAAAAAGAAATCCAGATTTTACAATGTTGATTATTGGCAAATGGTGCTTATAAATAGAATATTATTGATATAACTAGTTTTATTATTTTGTAATACAATATAGCCTAAAAATGATTTCATTTTTATCTTTTAGGTTATATGTCAAGAGGATTTTTGAGTATACAGCATGCTCTTGCTACAAGTTTTATGGAGATATTTGCTAATGAATCTGATAAAAAGTTGGATGTAGATATAGAAATGTGTCGTTACCCATACCCTCCTTTCCTGGACGATAAATTTATTCTGTCTTTACAGTCATTTTTTCCAATGATAATATGCTTTAGTTTTATTTATCCAGCTGTAAATATAGTAAAAAATATAGTTGTTGAAAAGGAGAAAAAATTAAAAGTGAGTACTGATATTTATTGTCAAACAGTTATTTTCACTTTTTTGAAGAATAAAATTGAAAGCAATGACATGATTTTAATTTACTCAATTCATTTCAATTTTTTTAAATTCTGTCATTGCTTATGAAAATATGTTTGTAAATCTGTAAAGTAGTAAATATTTTGTGAAATATTTAAACATGTTATGTTGAAAAATCTATTATTATGAATTTATTTTTATATATAATTTCTATCCTTAATCTTATATAAGAAAATTTTAATTTTATCGAGATATTGTAATATTTACATAAAGGAAATTTCAAATTAAAATTTTATATTAAATTATATTTGTATTACTGTTTTTCTTGGTTATCTCTAGTTATTTTAAATGTAATCAATTTAAAATGCAATTTATGAAGAATAATAATTACAAACTAATTTTATAAAGCATAATAAGTTAGTGAAATGGAATAGAGGGTAACAAAAAGGATACTGGTAAAAAAAAGTATAAGATTCAAAAGTGAATTAAATATGTATATGGAAATATATATAAATTTTTTTTTAAATTACTTTGAAAGTACTGTCTATCTGCTTTTAGTAAAATAGTACTCAGATTTTTTAAAAATAATTATTATATAGTAAAAGTAATAAAGATATACTGTTTATTATCATATACAAACAGTTTCATTTAAAAGTTCATTAGTATGTACATACTAAAGAGGGTTTTATCTTCTACATTTTTTTAAATTTGATTTTGTCTAATATTTTCCTGTCTATCCCACAGGAATCAATGAAAATGATGGGTTTGAGTAGATGGCTTCATTGGACTGCTTGGTTTATTAAATACTTCCTTTTCCTCATCTTGTCTTGCTGTGTCATAACAGCTTTACTTTGTATAAAATTTACTAATGATCTTGCTGTGATTAATGCGACCGATCCTTCTGTTATTCTGATATGGCTCATAGTGTACACTGCAAGCATCATATGTTTCTGTTTTTTCCTCTCAACACTATTTTCTAAAGGTAATATAATAATTTTATTGTTTTTATAATTAAATGTTTTGTACATTTTTTTTGAAAAAAATTGGTTTTATTCAATACAGCAAAACACATAATTGAATTTAATAACTCATAATATTTAATAGCCATAACTGTAATTAATGATAAAAATTAGAATATCAATGAACAATTTAAATTCTTAATAGTAGGTATTAATTTTGGATTTCCTTCTTTACTTATTTTATCACCTTTTTTTAATTTTATATTGGGAGGTTAAATTATTAAAATTTAGTCATAAAATATTTTAAGTGTAGTTTTTTAGAATTACATTTTCTATATCATAATTTTTTTCAAAGGTTTTTGTTAGTGGCATAAAGTAGCTGTAAGAAAAGTGTTATTTAAGTGCTCAATAATAGATATTGCCAGACTGTTTCCATTTTGAAAAATATTAAAATAGATTCTGTTGAATGAAAAATACTGGTTGTTGAATGTATTATGCTTGTAATAGTTTCACATGTAAATTTAATTCTTGTACACAAGTTCAGTATCTCATGATGATTTTTTAAAAATATTTTTTATTTATAAACAATATTTCATTAAAATAAAGCATCAGCTATTATTATTATTGTACAAATTTTATATTATTATAAAAATTATTGCTGTACAAATCCTTTCCTGTAAAATGTGAGCATTGTAAATATGTGAAACAACTCAAAAATAATAGTTCCAGTATATAGCTAAACAAAAAATTTAGTAAAATAAATTTATTGCCTTTGAAATTAAAGGAAAATTAAAATTAAAGAATACTAATTAATGCTTTAAATTACAGTAAGTCAGCCAGGAATGTGTTATTAATGCTTGTTTTCTTTCTTCTAAAATATTTATTGAAAAATTCAAAAATTTATTTCTATTGCTTACTTTTTTTATTGACAATATTTATATTTTTGTAGCTAATTCTGCAACTTCGTTTGCTGGTATAATTTTCTTCTTAACCTTTACTCCGTATTTCTTCATAATGCCTCGTTATAATACTATGACGCGTGCTGCGAAAATGCTGTGTTGTTTGGTTCCAAATCTTGCAATTGCAATGGGTTCAATAATTCTCACTTTTTCAGAAGCCTCAGGTATTACATTTTATTTTTTAATTACATTAATTTCAAAATTATAATAAATAATAATATATGAAATAACAGAATGCTGTGTTTTGTTTTAAGATTTTTTTTTCTGGCAAATGAAAATATTGTATAACATATCAACATGTTTGTAAATTGTCAAATTTTGTTAGTAAAGTTGGCATACTGGTTGCAAAAATAGTAATTTGATGTGTATTTATTTATTTATTCTGCATCATTGAAAAATTATCCATTAATTAAAAAAATGTTGCATCAGCTGAATAATGGATAACTATTTATAAAATAGATAATATTTTATGAAATGTGTCAAATTATAATTTTTTGTTTCAAATTTAAGAAACAATTACCTGTATTATGTTACATGGAGAAAAGGTTTTTACACTTTGAAGTTGACTTATAATTATCATAAAATTTACAAATTTTTGCAATCTATATAATTTTAAAAAATAAATAAAAGTAGCATTTTATTGTTCTATATTTTATACAACAGAAAACATCATTATCTCTTTATATAAAGTTATTATATTATTTTTTAATAAGTAGTATGAAAAATCATATTTTTAGTTATCATTTTAAAGAAATAATTTTGAGTATGTTTGAAATAAGAATGTATAGTATAATCAATATATTTTCTCATATTGTTTGGATTTTTCAGAAACTGTTTCAGGATTAATCTTATATATATGTGTGTGTATAACAAATAAAGACATAAAAAATTATCATTATTATATATTTGTTTAAAAAATGTTTTATTCAGAAAATATTTTTTTTATTTTAAAATATTATTTCTATATTTCAAGTGTAAACATTTCTTAAGACTTTTTGATGCTAAGCTGTGAGGTTAATTATGTTGCTTTATATTAACTATATTGATTACTGTAAATCAATATCATTGCATTATAATACATTACAGTTGAAAAAGCATTTCATAATTTTGCATAATAAGTAATTACTATCATTTCAATTTTATCTAAAATTTTGCTCTGTACCCAACATTTTTATATAGATATTTTTGCTTTATGAAAATGTGCTATTGTATTTTTGATCACTAATTTATGAATTTAAAATCTTACCCGAATACTATTTATTTATTTATCAGGGGCTGGTCTGCAGTGGGATAATATAAGCGAACCTGCCACACCAGATGACACTTTAACTCTAAGCATGACTCTGATGATGTATTTTATTGATTCTATCTTATGTCTTCTTTTAACTTGGTATATTGAAGCAGTATTCCCTGGAGAATATGGTGTCCCTGAACATTGGTATTTTCCTTTTACTGTAAGTGCTTTCAGAGAAATTGCTTCTTTTTGTAATTAAATTGTGATAGATTTCTCTGCTCGAATTTTCAAAGTACAGTTTTGTATTAAATCAGACTATTTCATAGTTCTTAATACTTGCTATGAAAATCATGTATATAGTTGCAACTGCAAGTAATCTGTTAGTTTGATTTTTTTGTTACTTTGCCGCAAATATGATCTTTGATTTGGTTCCATTCAATTAAAATAATTTTTAACATAATGAAAGATAAAAATCTTATTATTCATCTTGTTCTTTCTTTATTGACTTTCGCTATTAATAATAAAGTAACATTGTATGAAAAAATGTCATATATATATATATATATATATATATATATATATATATGTGTGTTATCGTTAAAGTGTAAAATAATCTATATCATATATCTCGTATGACAAATACATTTACCTTCTACCCCTACTGAATTTATGAACTATTCCTGGCCATTGGGAGTTTAAATCACTACCATTAAATTAATGTGAGATAAATCTCATTTCGAAGCCTCTGTGGGTGTATCTCAGTGCCTGAAGTTGACAAAATTAGAAGGTGATGCCAAATCTATTTTAGTTATCAACATAAAAATAATTTAAGAAGGTTTTTTCCAACTGGGCACACCCACATAAAACAATTATATTCCTGATCCCAGTTCAGTGTCTGCGAACAAAAATTAATTAAAATCGAAGAAGTATTGCTCTGGTCGGTTGCTACAGCTCAAAGTTTAGGTACTGGTTAGGGATTTAAAAAATGTTCGTGTAAAACCCAGCGTGTCAACAAAAAATGTTTTTGTTTTAGTAATAATGTTCTTTGTAATTCCAAGTGTCACTTTAGTAAACCTTGTTGTAACAAATGATTTTATGGTCCGTTTCCATAAATACCATTTATACGTTGCATAAATTAGATAAATTGCTTCTTTTTCATTTTAATTGTCTATCATTAGTTTATTTATAGAATACCTAGTTATTTCATTTTAGATAAATTGTTTTACACTTTAACTTTCTCTCATTTTTTAATTTATTGAATTCCTAGTTATTTCATAGAATTAGTTAAAGTGTCAAATTAATTAATCTATAAAATAACTGCATTATATACTTTAACGATAACACACACACACACACACACATATATATATATATATATTGGTCGTGGGTTCTTAATCTCATATGCCATCACTGTTATTAAACATCAATAATCAAATAAATATGCTATGTTGTAAAAGGTAAAAATCATTTGTAAACTTCATCGAAAAATCATTTCTGTGTTAGTCTTCTTAAGAAATGTGGTTATGAGCAAATCTATTAGTCATACATTTGATTCACAGTAGCTTTGTAAACCTTGTTAAATTAAATAAAAATGTATAAAGGGCTTCAGTCATATTCTTTATAATAACATCTATGACTTTTTTTTTATTTTTGTTTAATACCTTTAGAGTTGCAGTAACCTCTTTTTAAATAAAAAAAAAATGCCATTTTAATAATGTGAGGGCAAAAGTTCAAAAAATAGTTATAAGAATGAATGGATTAATACTTTCTGAGATAAATAATTTATGGAAAATATATATCTCAGGTGGTTTTATTTTGTATTTCTTGAGTAATTTGCTTGTATGTTTTCTATGATTTGTGTTTTTTACTAAGCAAGAGAGAACTAATGGTTGCCTCATTAAAATATTTATTAATGAAGAATGAATCATTTTAATTAATTACAAAGTTTAATCTAATCCCCCCCCTGTAAAACTTTAAATATGAAATATTTCTAAGTTATTCTGTCTCCACCCTCCTTCCTTTATAATTTGAACTAGAAAGGGCCAAATCAAATGCTTCAAGATATTTTTAATTTATTGTTTTACTATATTAATTACATTATTATCTTTGAACTTTTCCCAATATTATTATCTTTTGTGTTTATTATTTGCTCCTGATTTTTTTTTTTTTTTTTTTTTTTTTTGTTTAACTGCTCATATACATTGCATTTTGTGTGTTAGTAATTGAAAGAAAATAATTAAATTTTATTTGACAGCGATCGTACTGGTGTGGCCAGAATCAAAATTTGTCTGATATGGTGGAGTTTTATAATTCTGAAATCAAACAATCTGAATATTTTGAAAAGGATCCTGTGGATCTTATGGCTGGCATTCAAGTTCATGGTTTAACCAAAGTGAGTTATTTTCATATTATCTTTCTATTACACTTAATCATTATACTTTTTATTGATAATTACTTTTAAGCATATCTTTTTTAATGTAAAATATTTGTAAATTGTTGAAACATTTGAAAAAAAAATTTATGGGAAGCTTTTAACCAGAATGATGTAAAATATTCAATTATGATTAATTAAAAAAATTCAAAAATGTGTTTGTCATTTAATATTTTTAGCATACAAAAACTGAATGATTTGAGAGAAGGGGGGAAAAGGTCCACAGATTTTCCTCTATTAAAAATGAATATAGGTAGGGTAACTAAACTTTTGACTTATATGATAGTTATAAAATTCACACAACATTGCATTTGTAGTCATGAAATTAATACATTATATGCAGATACTTTTTATTGCTGTTTTTTTAATAATATTTTTTTTCATTAGTTGCAATTAGTCAATTGTGATCTCATTTAAACAGATAATAAGAACTATTCTGTGTATTAATAATACTGTATAAATATTACATTAGTTAAATTATGTATTGAAAATGTTTTATATACTAAAAGCTTAATCTCAAATATTTTTTTTATTTATTTGCCAAATGAAAAATTTTCTATTTGAAAATAAAACAAATATACTAATTTTCAAAAGGATTAGTCATATCTTCAAGAATGGGTTTGTATTTCATTCTTACTTATAGCTTAAAAGATATAAAAACTTTTAATATTGCTATCAATATTTCACTAAAATTTTGTTGATGATTAGCCATATTATTTACTAATTTAAATAAGAAATTTCTTGTAGAAGATGTTTACTGTAAAGTGAACCAAAAAAATCCAATATATATTTTTTTAAATCTCCATAACATTGTAACACCTGCAAAAAAAATTTCAAAGTCCTTTTATTTTAACAGTTATCTGAATAGGATCTTTACCAGTTAATTTTGATAGCTGGAGTTTTATTTGTCAATGATTTTTTTAAAAAGTAATTTAAGTTTCACATCACACTTCCTTTGCTTTTATTAAGTGTTGATATCCTTAACTTATATTAGGATAGTAGTGAAAAAAAAAATTTTGATTTCATTATTATTATCATTTGAGAACATAATGTTGTTTTAATTTATGATTTTTGAAGCTGCAAAATATATTAGTAACAAATTGGTGTTTTATCATTTTTATGGTTATTAGAAAATAATACAGAGGGTTGTCAAGGTTAGCAATTTATTGCTAAATAAAATTACAGCTTAATTTCCAAATTATTTATTCACTGAATTCTTACGAATTGTCTTAATCAATTTAAAACAATCTTTTTTTCATCACAAAATCAAATTGAGGTCTAAAACTTTGTTTTCCAGCTAAAAAAAGTGAAAATGGAAATTTAAAAAGAAAAAAAAAACGTGTTTGTGTGGTGTGTGTGTGTGCACGCACGTAGAGAGAGAGAGAACTTATAATTATAAAACAATAATAATCCAATTGAGAAAACTTATAATTTTTTCTAACAGGTTTAAACTGATTAATGACTTAAATTAATTGAGACAAATAATGACTTAATAGCAAATGTTCTTCTATGATAGCTTGAAATTTGTGATCACAAATTTCTTTTTCATTTCCTACCATAATTTACACTGTCCCTATATAAATGTCTATCTTGTTCAAATTTTCAATCATTAATTAAATACTTTTTATTTATCCATTCAAGTTCAAATACATTTTTGTAAACTTTTAGAGGATGAAACTTGATGTTGATATAGTTTTATAAAATATTAATTCTTTAATTAAATTTAATAAATTTTTAATACTTTAAATAGAGTTTTAACAGTTTGTAATTAAAATTTGAAATCAACAGGCAGTAGCTCAATAGATAAAAGACCATGATTTCAATATTTATTGTAATTATTTAATAAAAAGTAACTAAAATAATTTTTTGGTGTAAGTAGTAAGTAATTCTACAAAAAAATTATATTACTTATAAATACTGTTATTAATGGTGCAATCTAAATATTTTTTAATGCAAAATATGCTTCAAGCTCCTAGTTTTATTTTATAGCAACTAAATAAAAGATTTCAATAGATTTTAATTTTTAAAATAGGTATATGGAAAGCGCAATTCTCCAGCTGTGAATAATATTAACATAAACATGTATAGAGGCAATATAACAGTTCTTTTAGGCCACAATGGGGCAGGAAAAACTACCACTATATCAATGCTTACTGGTAAGAAAATTTGTATAACTTTCTTTTCTTTGTATTTCTTTCTTTTTATTTTCTTTATAAAATAATTATCGAATTTCAAGTTTAAAATATTTTTACACTATTAGAACATTCAACTATAACTTGGTAAAAAAATGACCGTCAAAAATAAGAGTGTTTTTTTTTTAATTATTTTTTTTAATCTTGTTAGAGCATTATGCTGCGTTGGTTTGAGGTTTTGAAGTCACAAAAGCAGCAAATTGGTGATTTATGGCTTTTGAGACATCAAATGACATCATAGCTGGTATTTCATCTCAAAATTGGTCAAGCTCCAAAACTAGAAAAGTCAACCAGTTTGCTAGCTAGTCAGTGCTTAATGTAAAATAATATTAATTGAGAAATTTCCTTTCTTATTTTCTTTGCCAAACATGTTTTTTGCTTGCTAATTTTGAAATATTCTATTTATTATTTTGAAATATAACATTTGTCATTATATTTACATTATCAAATTATTCATTTTATTGTTTTTTTATTTTATTAATTTATCAAGTAAGTATTTTGAAAGAAGATAATTAATTTCCGAAAGGTATTTCTATAAATGTTCAACTTAAATTTAAAGACTGATTTTTGTGATCTGAAAAGTTTATTTTTTCAGAATCTTAAAAGGCATCTTTAAATGTTTGAATTTATTAGAATTTATTAATACTTTGATTGAGAAGAAGAATTGAAAGTTTACAATGCTTTGAGATAATTCGTAGTCAATGTTGTAGGCAATAACAAAAGCTATAAATTATCATGTAAAAAGCAGTTAATGTGTTAAATAAGTATTTTTTTCGGACTTCCACATATTCATGCACATATATACATGATATTGAATGAAAATACTTATTTATAGATGGCTTCTTTAATTGAAAATATGTTTTCACATAAATCAATCGAACATATATCATTTGAAAATCAGTTTTCTTAAGGAATATTGTCTGGTTGTATCAAAAAATATTTTTGTTAATTTCTTACTAACATTATTGTAAAATTTGTTACTGTAGGTTTGATAACTCCAACATCTGGCACTGCTATGGTTAATGGATATGATATTTGTGAAGAAATGGATAGTGTTCATTCAAACTTGGGAATTTGTCCTCAACATGATGTTCTCTTTGATGAGCTCACTGTGGAAGAACATTTGTATTTCTTCTGCAAAGTATATACTTTATATCAAATTTCTCTTACTTTATTTTATACTTTTTCCTCTTTTTTATTACTGTTATGAAACATAGAGGAAAATAAACTTTTCTTTTTTAAATTTAATGGAATAATGTGAAAATATTGTAATGTTATTAAAAACTTTTGAACAATTGCTTCCTATTTTTAAGAAGCATTTTTAGTAAAAATATGGAATATATTTCAATATTTTGGTTTTGCATACTTTATTAAGTTATTAATATCTAATGAATATTTATTAATATCTAGTGAATGATCTTTCAGAAATTATGTAAAATTCCGGTAAATTTTTCAGCCAGTTCAGAGTTTTATTTGTTAAAACTTGAATTCTATTTTAATGTGCTAACATTTTTTTTAATATCTGTACTTGCAGACTGAAGTTTAAAAAAAATAAGCAAATAATAATCATGCTTATGCAAAAATTGTTATATGTTATGTTATCTATACAGTACTACATATATTTGTTAATCAGCTGATTTACCCACTTTTAAATAACAATTATTGAATTATATTAATAAAATTTAAAATTTACACGTTTACTAAATTTATTTAAATAATTCATTCATATAAATTATTTGTTCATTTTGATAATTTATTTGAATAATTTGGAATTGAAACTATTCAATGAAATAATTAAAACTTCTGTACTGTTAGTTTTAAGAGATGATTGATATGAGTGACTATTCCACTATAAATCCAGT
This sequence comes from Argiope argentata, assembly GCA_026289955.1. NCBI lineage: Eukaryota > Metazoa > Arthropoda > Arachnida > Araneae > Araneidae > Argiope > Argiope argentata. The sequence continues at coordinate 1,887,443 of JAOUZG010035803.1, forward strand.
AAAAATTCTAAAAACTACATTTTTAGATACTTCTTCTTGTGAAACCATTAATTCCGAAATCAGATATAAAATTCAGTTACATCCATAATCAAATTATAAAAATAATTCATCTTAATCAAACTGGGTTCAAACTTGTCAGTAGGTAAATTAAACTTTATTTTGAAGGAATTGGAATAATTGCATTATTCACTGCCCTTTCTAAAATAGTGATATCTACATTTTCTCACAATTGGAAATTTACCTCAATTTTTAAAAAATTTAACATAAAAATACAATGCACCGATTGCTATGATTCAAATTAACATTACTGGGTATTTAAAAGATAATTATATGAAATCTGAAAGCATTTATCTTGGCTACAAATTGTCTAGATGCTTTTTTTAATTAAATTATTTGTTATATGTACTATGTACATTATATGATTTGGCTTATAAATTGGATCAAAACCAAATCATTGAATAAGTTTCCCCCAAATCCCCATGGCATTAAATTTAATATCGACTGAAGATTTACTTTCCAAATTTTAAAATATTTAAAAAGTATATTATATGGTTAAAATGCATAAAAGTAAATAAAAGTTTTTTTAATTGAAATTTTGCTTAAAATAATTGTTTAATGCATAAACAGTTTTTGGAAGAAGTGGTGAACAGCAATTTTTTCTACTCTTAACTTGTTGACCAAGCTCTAATACAACTTGTTGGTTCTCTTCTTCTTTTCCTCCCATTCATAAGCATAACACAGAATGGCACTCTTGAACAACTTTGATTGCATAATGTAATAAATGAAAAATTGTTTTTAAAAAGTGCTAAATATTATTTAGTATTTAAACTGATATTTATAAGATTATAAATGTTTGGTTTCTATATCATTTTAATGTATAACTTCATGTCATGCATTTTCAGGACATAATTTTACATACTTTAAAATTCCATTTAATTGTTAAGGGATTTGTGGGAATCAAAATATAATTGCAAACTGCAGGCTCAATTATTTGTTTTGAAGATTACTGACAGACAGACAAATTTTGTTCTTTATTAATATAATTACTAATAAATTTTTAATTTACTGTTCAGTGATTAATTAAATATTTATTTTCTACTTTTCTGAAGGGGTTGATTAATTTGCTATTTAGGAATTATTTCTTCCCTTATTTTCAAATCTTGTAATGCAATTTTTTAGTAATATAAAAATCATTAATCTATGAAATTTGATCTTATCATAAGATAAGAAACTAAAATATATTTTAAGTTTCCAACTTGCATTATGTATGCTAAAATCATTTAAGAGTTGACTTGGCAGTTAAAAGTATATTTATTAAAGATATTTATTACAGTATCTAATAGTAATAAAAGTTATCTTGAAACAAGTAATAACTTTTTGGACTTTCCTGATTTTTAAATTTTCAGATATATTAAAGTTAAAATTATGTAAGTATTTCTGAATTATTTCATTGCTTTTGTTGGTTGTTCTTAATATAGTTTTTTTTTTTTTTAGTTGAAAGGATATATATCTGATTTGGTACCTTCAGAGATTGATCGTATCATTTCAACTTTAAATATGGAAGAAAAACGCAGTACAAAAGCTGAGGCACTCTCTGGTGGCTGGAAGCGAAGATTGTCTGTTGGAATAGCTCTCGTTGGAGGCTCACGAGTAAGATTTCCTTCTTAAATAATCTTCTTTTTAATACTAACTTTATCCAAAACTTATCCAAAAAAAATTAATGTGTTTAAATTAACAAAAATATGAAATCACTGTTATGAAAAAAATTCCATAAAACAAGTGGCATCCAGATTTAAATATTATTTATGTTTGAGTTCTATAAAATAATCTATAGTAAAAGAATTATCACTGAAAAGATAGTTTTGAGATTTATTCCTTTATTTCAGTAAAACAGTTCTAAATTAAATTAATTTTTAATAATCCACCATTTAATTAAAAACTGTTTTAAATGTTTTTATTCTTTGCTTATTCTTTATAAAATTTAGTATTTTCCACCTTTTTTCTTTCTGGTAGGAAAACAAACTCCCGATAAAATTTACAATCTCTGATAATTTTAAAATAAAATTTTCTTTTCTGAAGCAATGAAAGTAATTTTTAATATCTTTATTCACATCTTTATAATTTACAGAATTTTCCATTTCAGTATATATTAATAGAATGCTTTACCTAATAGGTGTTTGTATTGTAACTTCTAATTTTCATTAAAATGTAATTTGACGAAGAAGTATATCATTCATGCGAAAGAAATAGAGTATCATTCCATTTGATTTATTAATATTATTCATCTCATATTAGGGCTGTTTACTATTTTAAAAATGGTTTAAAGTTGCTCCTATAAGTGTTTAATTGATAATTATGCAAATTACTTAATTTTATTATCCACAGTAATTTTGATTCATATTTTATATCAAACAGTCATTAATAAAGGAAATAGGAATACTTTTCTATTCTGTTTTAGATTTTGTTATTATATTAATTAATCTATATAATTTTATTCATTTGTATTTTTGCAATTAAAATAATGCTAACTCATTAAAAATATTTATGTCAGTAAAATCACCTAGATTTTTGTTTCAAACATTTTAAAAAGTATCTTTTCTCCTTTTATTTAAAGCACTTTTCTGTAAATAATTTTGTTTTGTTATTTAAAGTACATCTTATAGATAATTTTCGCGTAATGAAATGTTTCAAAATTGTGTGTCAAATGAACATTTTAATTGTTTTAGATTGTAATATTAGATGAACCAACATCGGGTATGGATCCTTTCAATCGAAGATCGCTTTGGAATGTATTGCAAGCTGAAAAAGAAGATCGAACAATTCTGTTGACAACTCATTTCATGGAAGAAGCTGATGTCCTTGGAGATCGAATAGCTATAATGGCCGATGGTGAAATACAATGCTGTGGTTCTCCATTGTTTCTCAAAAAGAAATATGGTTTGTTCAAAATTAATTTTAAAATAAATTTAATCATTTTTCACTTTATGTATGTATTAATATGCCACACTTTGAATATGATTGGCTACTTTCTTTTAATTACATATTTTAATTTGAAAACACCCCCAAATCAAGTTTTTAGAAAATTAAGCTTAACATGTTCTCTGCCATGACTCTCACTGAAGATTTGAATAATCTAATTATTTATTCCTTTAATTATCGTAAGAGAAGAAAGCATCTAATTAGATAAATTGTGTGCTACAATTAGTTAACACACATCTATGGCAGTCAAGTTATAGCAATCAGTACATTAAATATTCTTAGCATGCAATTGATTGTTTTCTGAAGAAATATGGATATATCACTCTAATATTTAATTAAATCGATTTCCACTTTCAATCATAACTCCCTGTACCTCTATAGTGAATGAGTTAACAGTCAGTCTCAATAAGCTCTGTTATACAGCTTAGTTCTGTGGTAATGGAGTAACTGATTATAATAAATTAAAATAACTGAAATTAATATTACTATCACAAATTTTATGCATTGGTAATTTATAATTTATGTTTATTTTGCCATTTTTAATTAAGTATTTTACTTTATGTCTGTTTTATAGTTCTAAATTAACTTCTGTTTAGAATAACAATGCTTAATTTTGCTCTCATGACTGAAAATACAGCTAAATTAAATTAATCTTTGTAATTTCAAATCCCACCATTAAAAGATGGAAAGATATTTGTTGAAACAAATAACTATATTGTTAATAATAATTGTTTTCTGCTATATTCTTTGCATAACTTTGCTTGGTGTCAAAATACTTTAGACGTCAAAGAGTTTTGTATTATTTTGATGTATATTTTATGATTTTTAAATTCTGCATGTTCATTATTGATTTTCCATTATGCATTCCCATTACCATTTGTAAAAAAGTTTTCAAGATTTTCATCTTTATATATATATAGAGAGAGAGAAAGTATCCTATTTTTTAAGACTTGCTCTTTTGTTGAGAAACTACTTTGTTAGTTTATTCACACATAGTCTGTCATCATCAATATATGATGTTTATGCTAAATGCAATATTCCCTCCATTCTTTGTATATTCTTTGAATATAAATTTGCTTAGATAGTCTTTAAAGAATCACTTTCTGGATGTGTGCTGAATTCTATAAGATGTATTATTATCTTCTACACATGTTCTGCTGTATGCTGCTACTGAAATTGTATTACATGGCCCAAGGCAGCATTAGTGTAAATTTGCTACATCTAGTTGATAGATATGCTGAATTTTGCACAGAATCTCACATTCACTTTTTATTATCATGTCAGAACATGGTGTTGTTTTTGGGATGAAGTTTTTGGCGTCAACAAAAATTCATAGGCAAAAAATAAAAATTTAATTATCTGTACAAGCATCTCAAAAAATTAGCTTTTAATAGCGCATTGCCATCACATTTACAAAAGCTCTGATTTAAAGAAAATAAGTTAATGACTACAGCTAATAAAACCTAGAAAATGTCATTTTGAGCGTGTGATTATATGAAATGAAAAAAATAGGAAATGTGATATTTTTTTAACAATAATGAGAGACAAAGTTTTTTGGATCACTTACAATACTAAAGTGACTCATTCAATAAAACAATTAAAATGAATAAAAGTGTAATTTAATTTACATGAGCACGTGGTGCTTGGCCGTTCAAGAAATTATGTTCTGATGTGATATATTGAAATATGCATAGATTTCTTTTTAATCTTTACTTATAATAAGATTACAAAAAGGATAATATTTATATTCACAGTAGTAAAAATTACCAATGCACAAAATACTTTCCTTGGCACTCTTACTGTAAAATTTTGAATGTTTCCTGTGACTATATATATGACTTTCTATTGCCATTAATTAGCATGGTATTGAAGTCTTCAAATAGATTCATTCCACCATGTAATTGTTTAATTTTTATTTTATTTATTTATTTATTTTTTTAGTTTTTCACCCTTTTGGGTTAGGTTATATATAATCACTGAGAGCTTTAATTATATATTTTACCAAAATAACAAAGCCTAAAAGAATTTCTCCATTTTTAAAAATTTTTATAAACTAACATAATTGTTTCATAAAAATGAAATGAAAAAAAAAGTCACTGTATATTTTTAAGTATGATTTCATTTTATTCAAATGTAAATCTAAACATTTATTTTTGAAATCTAAAAATGTTGTCTTGAGTTACTTAATATTTCCAACCTGAAATTTCAACACATTAACCCTTCTTTGCATGATTTTTTCTTTTTAAAAAAAATCAGGGTGATGTAATTAATACTCTAGATTAAAGGAAAAATATTTAAAAAAATCTTGATGTAAATAAAAATATGTATTATGTAAAATTCAATATAATGGAAATTTACATCATCATGCATTGTCACATATTTAGCTCAGTACTAAATAAATAAAAAAATATTCTTTACTAAATCTTCTTTATTCTGCATGATAATTTAATTAATTAATAATTATTAATAATAAATTAATTTCCATAAAACAATTTAAAATCTAGCTCATTTCTTCCAGTCACAACAAACAGTGGAATGACAAGTTGTAGGCCTGGTAATTGACAGTGACGTTTGCTATTTTTTGACAACTGCGTTTTTTTGTACGCAATAGTCGCTTAAAAAGTTGCTGGCAACAACAAATTTACAGTACAAGGGTTTTGAGTACCTTTTTTTGTTGACTAAATATTATGATGGAAATTTCCATCATCATGCAAAGAAGGGTTAATATATTCTGTTTTAACAGCAGTTTTGGCATAATTTTATTTGATCAATTTAGGTGCTGGTTATCATTTAGTCATGGTAAAGGAACCATCTTGTGATGTAATTGCTGTAACTAAACTCATTCAACTTTATGTGCCCAATGCTGAAATGTTGAGTAATATTGGTACTGAACTGAAGTATCTTCTTCCTCATGACAGTAGCCACTTGTTTCCCAATTTGTTTAGCGAAATAGAAAAAAGGAAAAATGAGCTGATGATTTCCGGTTATGGCGCATCCATAACTACAATGGAAGAAGTTTTTATTAAGTGAGTTCTTTAATATTAATATTTTTTTTAGGCTTTCATAATTTAAGTTGTCTGACTGGAACTGAAGTAATGCTTTTCATTAAATTTACGTTTTAAAATCATTATAGTATTTCAGTTGCCCAGCATAAATAATTTGTGCTTATAGAAAGGCAAGTGGGAACGGTCTAGCTTGTACTTCCTAATACACTAAAGTGACAAAAGTTGTGGGATGACTGTTAATATCGTGTCGGTCCTGCTTTTGCCGGCGAAGTGCAACAACTCGACGTGTCATGGAATCCACAAGTCGTTGGAAGTCCTCTGCAAGAATATTGAGCCATGCTGTCTGTATAGACGTCCATAATTGTGAAAGTGGGGATGGTGCAGGAGTTTGGGCACTAACGGACCTTTCGATGATGTCACATAAATGCTCAATGGGATTTATATCGGGCGATCTAGGTGACCAGATCATGCGCTGGTATTGTCCGAAATGTTCTTCAAACCAATCGCTAACAGTTCTGGCCCGGTGACATGGCGGAATTTCATCCATAAAAATTCCACCGTTGTGTGGGTACGTGAAGTCCATGAATGGCTGCAAATGATCTGCAAGCAGCTGAACATAACCATTTCCAGTCAATGATCGGTTCAGTTGCACCAGAAGACCGGTGCTTGCACCACGGCAACTCACATCCATCCATCCACTCTTATAAAACTTCCATCTTTCTCACACATCCAATCTCCATGAAAACATCAGACCATATACCAGGGTGTGAATGTTACGCGCACTCAGATTTTTATTGCATAATAAATACACTTATGTTTCTGCTTTGATACTTGGAGATTGTATCAAAGTAGCAACATAAGTCTATTTTATTAGAGAAGACATTATGTGTATTTCAAAAGCTGCTTTATTATTAAGAGTTTTAATATTTTGTTTTGACAAAAATGATTATAGTGAAATTGAACAGAAATTTTTTTTCTATGATATTTGTATTTTCTTTCAAAGTTATTTGGATTATTGTAATAGCTCAATTTTTTTTCTTAGCAACTTTAATGATTGTTCTTAATAATCATTGTGCAAATTTAAATACGGTCATTAAAGTATGCTAAATATTTATATCATATTAATTGTTTAATTAAAACTGTTATTAACTTTTTATGTCTGCATTAATAGAATTTGCTGTAAAATTTTATCATTTTTAAAAGTATTTAACTTTTTGTAAACATTCACCTTCAATAGAGTTGGCCACAAAACTTCTCAACAAGCAATTGAAAATTCAGAAATATCTGGAGATTTGGTAGTTGCAAGAGAATCAACTTCACCAGGAGATAGTGGAATCCATGTGACTGCTACAGATAATGACTCAGGTTATCATTTTTTTTATTGTTATCTTGTCCTAATGTAAACTAATTATGTAAAAAAACATATAACAGTTTAACTAAAATTTTGATATTAGCAATTTGACTAAAGCATTTTTCATTGAATAATTGTTGTCTTAGTAATATATATTAAAAAGATATAATCATCTTTTACTGTACCTTTTGCTAGATATATAGAGGTATTAAACATGTAATATTTTATGTCACTTGATGATAATTAACTCCCTTGTTTTGCATGTGATGATTACTTTGCACATTCTTCCAAATCTTTTCTGACTTAAAATATTTAAAAAAAATTGATTTAATCTGTTTTCTAAATATTTTTCTTACAAATTAAGTTTTATTTCACATGTTCAAATATTGTTATAATAATTGGAATTCCTCCTTTGTTATCTATAAGTATGACATAAATATAAAGCTTAAATTATAAATCTGTGGCACAAATTAAAAAAAAAATAATTTATAAAGAGAAGAAATTTATGTATAAATTGAATTAGTATTTTTGTTTCTCTAGATACTTTATATATATATATAAATTAGATTGAATTAAACTCCAGGCAATAAAGACAATGAATAAAAAGAACAATTATTATCTTGTAAGTTTGCATTGCATGTATCTTATTCATGTAATTTTAAATTAGCGCACTTCAACGGTCAAGGTGATGTCTATCACTTGTTCAATATACAACAATAATTGCAGCTATCTAATCAAACCACATAATATATAACTCAATTATTTACTAGCTCAAGTAACGGCTTTTTATTTTCCAATATGATGGCTTATCATTTGCTGAAGTACAACAATTATCTGAAGATCTATCTATGCAAATGTATATTCTTCAACAATTTTTCATCATTCCTATTTATATTAATAGTTCTTTTTTTAATCTGAGTCTGCGCAACCATTCAGATGTGGTGCCGAAATTTTCTTGTGAAATTCAAAATTTCTTCAGGAAAAAGGTTTAAATATTTTGCGAAAATTCATAATTTTGGAACTTTTTTCAGTATTCCATGAAATTTAGAAGACTTTGGGACATTTTTCGCTCTCTTATCCAAATAAATGAAAAAATATTTAATGGCAATAAAGAAGCAAAATCTTGGCTTTGGTTGATGTATTTTGATTCTAGTCAATCATATTTTAGTGTTTGATATTTTAAACTAATTCTACAGATTAATAGAACTAAAAATGTCCATCAAAATGACTGTTATTCTAGAAAACTACTTTTCTTCACTAGGAGAAACAAAGTGCTATTCAAATAATTAAATAAATTTATTCATCCCATAATTTGTGAAAAAATTGTTAATTTCAGTATTCTTAAGAGAAAAATATTGTATCTTTATGACATATATTTCTTTGTTTAAAGAAATATGATCCATTTAGAATGCACATGACTGATTTTTTCATTAGAGCTAAATTATATATTGTTATTCTATGTAGACTGTACTTGATAGTTTGTAATTCAGTTTTAACATCATTACTTGTTATTTCCTGTAAAATGCCACTAGTCATGTTAAATCTATTGTAATATATTCTACATATTTTTATCTGTGAAATGTCTATTCTATTCATATCTAATATACATTACCATATTGAAAGCTGAAAATCTTACTATTTGATCTTTTATTTTACATTTGTGATTTGTTTGAATTTGAAAGCTGTTGGAGAAAAGTAACCATAATGCATGCTTTAGTTATTTAAATTTGCAAGTGTTTAAATTATTGAAGATGTATTCATAATATTTATTACAGGTACTGAAATCGATCTTCAAAGCGTTGATTATCAAAACGAAGAAAGAAATACTGGATTTCACTTGTTTCTTCAACATTTAGAGGCTCTTCTTAAAAAACGTATTCTACACACAGTTCGTAATTGGACTTTAACTATTCCTCAATTAATATTGCCCCCATTTTTCTTAATCATAACTCTTGTGATGCTGAAAACATTGCCCAAGCCTGAAGATGCACCTCCTTTGCTTTTATCCATTGATTCTTTCCACGGCTCTTTGGTTCCTTATGAAGTTAACATGAATTTCAATGAAACTAGAGTACTTGGAAATTTTTTTGCATCTCAATTTGCTGGGCTTAACAAGCCATATCAGATCAATTCCACTAAAGAAAATTTGACCAGTTATCTCTTGGAAATAGCTGCTGGAGACATTGGCAGATATAATTTACACAATATGGTAGCTGCAAAGTTTGATACTATTGGACCAAAAAATAAAACTTTCATTACTACTCTGTTCAACAACCAAGCTTACCATTCACCTGCAATTGCTTTGTTGGAAGTCCATAATTCTATTTTGAAATACTTGTCCAATAATGCATATTCATTTAAAGTTACAAATCACCCGCTGCCACGCTCAATTGAAGATAAGGTGAGAAAAAAATATTTACTTGAATTTATTTATTAGAGTATTATTTTACTACTCTGGTTAAATTTTATTTTACTTGTATTAAATGCAAAGAAAGATTGTATACCATTTTAAGGATTCAATACTGCAGTATCCATGCAATTTATAGTCTTTTTTTTTTTTTTGTAAGCAGTTCAAGGTCACGTTTTCTTCCTTGTCTGAGCATAAATAAATCACACAATCCTGAGTAAACTATAATGGACTTGAATAAAGTATAAAGCAGGAAGCTATAGGAATACCTTAACAGTTGTGTAAAAAAATTGACACTGTTGTTTGCCTAAGCATTGCTGAGTCAGACAACCAGTAACAAGGTACAAAATGTGACCTTGAACTGCCTACAGAAAATGTGCAGACTATATTTTACACTGATCTTAAAAAGAATTTTTTAATTATTTATTTTTATTAAGTTTAACATAACATCTGCATGATAAAAGAATAATTAGGACCATTCCTGATTAGTTACTAATCATAAAACCCTTTTTTTATTAGCTGTAATTAATGTTTTGTTTGCCATTCCACAAGTTGAGTTATTAAAACTAGAGCTATATATATTTGGTGTAAATTTTCCTTGGTGGGTAGAAATGTTTGTTTTGGAATGTTGTGAAAGTTTAATTATAACTTTAATTTAACTGAAAATTATCCAGAAATGATCTTGTTGTTGTTGATAATTTCCAGAAATATTATCATATAAGCATGATTTTACACAATTTTAAATTTCTATATTCCTTTGGTATAATGCCAATTTACTGTCTTATTTTTTTAAAGATTATATAGTATTTGCAACAGTGCTTTTTTGTGCTCTGAAATACAAGCATTTACATTTTTTTCTACAAATATTTAAGTAGGGTCTTTTTCTCTCATTCCTAAATGTTCAGTAATGAGGCCCGTTTTTCATATTCATTAGCAAGGTCATTGTAAAAGAAACCCATAAAGTATAAAGTTTTACTGTTCTACTTTTATTTTTTAATATGTGTATGTGTCTGTATAATGTATTAAAAATGTTTTTTGAGATACTATGTATCCTATCCAATGTGCTTAGCTGTATATTTGGTCTTTTTTAATTTCAATTAATATTCAAAACAGCTAACGGCTATATTGTTTGTTGTAATTAAAATTCAGATAATTAGAAATATGTTGTGTTTATTTTTAACTAAGTAACTACAAATTTTCTCTTACTTATATTAGGGAAAGGAGCAACAAACTGATATGACAGAATCATACCAAATTGCTCAAGACATTATGTTTGGGATGTCATTCCTTGTTGCCAGTTTTGCTGTATTTATTATTAAAGAACGTGCTTCAGGATCAAAGCATTTGCAAAGAGTCAGTGGTGGTAATTTGTTCTCATACTGGTTTGCATCATTTTTGTGGGACTTGTTAAACTACCTTATTCCATGCTGTCTAGTTCTTGCTGTATTCAGTGCATTTGGTACCGAAGGTTTCAGTTCAGCAGCATCACAAGGTAACTTTTCAGTAATATTAATTTTTTTTTAATTCACTAATGGAATTCTAATTGCCATCATGAAGAAAATTATAAAACTTTCATCATAACTTTTTTATTCATATTCTTAAGTACTCATATAGAATAAAACATATAAATAAAGTTAATAAAAAATTTAAAAACACTTTTTTATTAATATATTAAATTGCAGAATTTATATTTCAATTATTTTTTGTTTATTAATCTTCAATTTATAATTTATTTATTGTAAATATTGTGGTATTTTGAAATCGACTTTTTTCCTCAAATTCATTTTTCCTTCCTGACATCTCTGTCAGGAATTTAATTTAATTAATTGGCTAATGAATAATCTTCTTAAGGTGTTAATACACTGATATACTAATTTTAAATTATTAGCATATCAAAAATACATGAAAAATCAATTAGCAAAATTCCTTCATTACAATTCATATCTATCATATTAAATTAATTCATCTTGATTCCAAAGATTAATTTAAAATATGCTTAATAATTGTTTTTACTTATATTTCTTTTTAGTTTCTTCTTCATTTTGTTATTTATTTTCTAATCAGCAAGTTGTGCTAAAGAATCTTTTATAGGAATGAGGTTGGGTTGTACTTTATTATACCATTCAAAAAGGTTTATAAAAGATAACAAAACCGAGAATTCATATGCTAAAGGATCATTTAATTAAAATCTTATACATTATAATGTTTATTAATCTTTTTTTAGGTTTGCCATCTAATTTCTTTTAATTTTTGCATAAAAATATTATTATTTTTTATTAGTAGTATTTTTATTATTTTTTTAAAAACTATATTTTAAAGTATGCTCAATTCACTGAAAAAAATTAAAAGCAGCCATTAATTGAAAATTTGTTTTGCTTCAAGCATCGACATAATTGTATGTATCCAAGTCATGGACTTTAATTTATCATAATAATTGTTCACCTTCTCTTTTTCCTTCATGTCTGAGGAAAATAATGAAATTATATCTATTTTCTTTTATAGGATATCTATTTGTGGTTTTCTTGGTGCATGGACTTGCCATCTTACCTTTTGTTTATTGCTGTACTTTTCTATTTATGTCTCCATCAACAGCATATGTTCGTATTTGTCTATTTAACATTTTGGTTGGTAAGTACTCGCATTTTCTTTTGTAATAATATGTAAAATGTATTTAATATGCTCAATTTTAAAGTAAATATGTACTTTCTGCTGGAAAAATGCTCCATATTTTATGTTATTTGAGTCAATAAAAAGCATTCTGGAAAACCTTTGAAGTCTAAACTTTTACTTAATCTCCCAGTCTAGTCAGTCTTATTTAATAAAATGAATTTGGGGTAAAATCATTTTAAACAAATCATACCACTCTTTTGCAGGCACCATGCTATGATACATTATTTTAAGGGAATCAATAGCTGCTTCAAACAAATATTGCCCATTTATTGATGTCTTCCCTGAAACAACCATTGAAGTGGTGTAAAATTATTAACTAGACTATTAACTAGACTCTCTAAACTTGATTAATAGATCCTGTTAATTATGTAAAAATTTGGATTTCATGATTTTTCAATTACATTTATTATCTTGAAGAACATGAAATATTTTTTGTTTTGCTTTTTAAAATCATTTTAAAGTATTTTTTCAACTGTATGTCCATTTCTAATATTTTAGAACTAGCTATTAGATTAGGATTTAAGAAAGCATTTTGTATTTGACTTTTTTTTATTTTGCAAGATGGTTATCACTAACTCTATATCATAACTGCAAGAATTTCCATGACTTTTAATTTCCTGCTTAATTTTAAACAGATGGTTCTTTAAATGGAACCAATTATTTTTGGCGATTGTGAAAATATAGAAGATTTTTATAATGTCTTGCTTTAAATATGGTAAAACTGACGTGGTTAGAAATACAATTTTAGATTCGTAGGCCAAACTTGAGAACTGAACATGGTGATTATTACTCTGCTAGATTGTCTCACTTTTTACTGATAGTTTATGTAATACAAAAAAAAAAAGTTGATTTGATCTATTTTTTAAAAAAGTACTTTAAGTAAAGTTCTCCTTTTTTTATTTATTTATTTATTTTATTATTCATAAAGCTTTATCTCACTGCTTTAGTGAATATTCTCCTTATTTTTGAGGGCGACTTTGTACTTACATATTAGACCATCAACGCCAACAGTTTAGTGACTCATTGGCTTCAGATTCAAATTTGGTGATATACCGTTGAGGCCAATGAAACTAACAAAATGGCAGATGACAGTTAGGGTTTGAGCAATTTTTTAAATAATGGCAGTTTTTTTGGGGTTTTTTTTTTGAGATTATTGGTGGTTTTGCGACTTATCGACGACTACGAATTTGGCTATAAAGATTGACAATCTAATACATAAGTACTGAATATTTTCAGTTCCCAGATTTTGAAATTCCTATAGTTTGTACTGTCATTAGTGATTTTAATAAAAATCACCAGATGCCTTAGATTAAATAATTAGGTACTAATTTTGAACTTATCTTAATGCCTGACTATATTCAACTTATAAATATTTTCTTTCATATCATGTATTATATTTATGAACATTGTAATTGTTTGTTATTTTTCTCTTTTAGGTATTGCAACTCTTTTAACTGTGACCATTCTAGAAATTCCTGATCTAGGTGTGAAATCTGTTGCAAAAATTTTGGATTATATTTTCTCTATATTGATTCCAAATTATGATTTGGGTCGGGCTGTTGCTAATCTGTACCAAAACCATCAATTCAACAAATTCTGCAATAACGCTTTTGTTCAAATGATTTGTGAATACAAGATTCCTCTTGAGTCTTTCAAACCTTGTTGCAAAGGTAAATTTATTATTCCTGTATTCTATTTTTATTTGTTTTTTGATAAATAAGATGTATGTTTATGAATGAAGGAAACAAATTAATACCTATGTATTTTTAATTGCTATGAGGGAAATGTCAGTGGACTAATAAAATTAATGTCACCTGAAGCATAATATTTTTGGTATATACATGTTAACTGACAGTATCTGCATGGGGTT
>JAOUZG010035803.1:1901734-1934457 GCA_026289955.1 Argiope argentata
AATATTTTTGGTATATACATGTTAACTGACAGTATCTGCATGGGGTTTCCCATTTAGAAATGAAGAAGAAAAATTAGCTTTAAACTGAAATCAAATCTCCACCCAATGGGACATGGACATTGTACACAACATCCAACAAACTTAGAATATTTTTAGAAATTATCAAAAATAGCTACAGAAATTTTTTTATAGTATGCATTCAGAAATATTTAGACTGTTACAAAGATAAAAAATATATGTCTGTGGACAAATAACATCATTTTGAGGTTGGATTTCCTTCTTTTCAGTTTAATGAGATTTGAATCACTGTTTAAAATCAAACATAAGCAAAGAAATGTATCGCATATGCATACCACAACTCTTGCTGTTTGCACATGGGCAGTTTGGGGATTTCAGGCATACTCTGATAAATTAAAATCACAATTATAGAGCTCTCCTTTTTATTTTGATATGTTTTTAATGTACTAAAACCTTTCCCGATAAATGCTTTACAAATTGATATAAATATTTCCAATATCTATTAAATATTTCTCGGGTTTTTATGGTTCCAATGTACAAATGCTTTCGGGAGACTTCATTTTATGCTATGTTATGATTAAAAACCACTGACTCTTTTGACTAAATTACATATTATTGATGAATCTTTGGTTCATCTACATACCATTGAGGAATTTTATGCTTAGATATATGTCGTTTCCAAACAAGTGATAAATCGTGCCACTAAAAAATCATCCTAGGTGATTTTTTAGTGGCACGATTTATCACTTGTTGCAATAAGCAAGATATATTTGGCAATCAATCGCTAACATACTGTTAATATACAAGTGTCTTTTTTTCCCCTTTCCCATCCCTGACTAAGTAATTTCTGGCATTATAACATGATATGAATATATTACTAATTTGCTTTTAAGGCCATCTTTGAATAATGCATGTTTTTCTTCTGTCCTAGACAATGTTAGGATTGCATTTATATTTATTGGTATATTATTAATTCGATGAGATTCATCTTGGAACTATGCGTGCCAAGGCCTGTAAATGCAACCAAACATAAATACTTAGATTTATTGCAAGTGATGCAGCAATATTTCAGCAACTTCTCAAAATAATGAAACGCCAGAATCTTAACTTTTGTCAAATCGTGATATAAGTTTTTATAATCCAGTCCGTCTCTTATGGGAAGGAACCAATGTGTCACATTTGTCTATATGTCTTCTGATGACATATAGACATAGGATGACTGAACAGAAATTCTTCGATTGCCAGAACAGATAAACAAGTTTAGGACTATTAAGTGGAAGATCAAAGAGTTCCCATGTAAACTTCCATTGCAGATTGTTTGTGAAATTTGGCATGCATCTATAAATATTGTTGTAGATCAACACAATACACAATGAAATCAATAATGATAGTAATGCAAGTAATTTGAAAGTTACAACTGTGATATAATAATAGACATTCCTATAATCCATCTGGCTTGTGCTTTCATGTCTTACACCTTTTACTGGACCATCTTTCAGCAATGTGGGAAACTTACTTTCTGGACGAACCTCATAAATAATCAAGAGATTTACACTGAAGTGACAAAAGTCATGGGATAGCAATATGCAAATATACAGATGGCAGTAGTATCGCAGCGAAAAAGTATAAATGTGCAGTTTATTTTCCAGAGCTTTTAATTGTGTTCAAGTTATTCATGTGAACAGGTTTTTCATGATTTACGGCGGTACGACGAGAATTAAAAGACTTTGAACGTGGAATGTTAGTTGGAGCTATACGCATGGGTCATTCCATTGCGGATATCGTTAGTGAATTCAACATTCCGAGATCCACAGCATCAAGAGTGTACCGTGAGTATGAAATTTCAGGCATCCCATCCCATCATGGACAGCGCAGTGCGCGACCACCTGCACTTAACGACCGAGACCGCCGACGTCTGTGTAGAATGGTCAATGTTAATAGACACGCAACACTTTGTCAAATAACTGCAGGAATCAATGTGGGACGGGTCCGATAGGACTGTGCGGCGAAATTTGTATTCCTTGGGCTATGACAGCAGAAGACCGACTCGACTGCCTTTACTGACAGCACGACATCGCCTGCAGCGACTCTCCTGGGCTCGTGAGCATATCGACTGGTCCCTAGACCAGTGGAAAACCGTGGCGTGGTCAGATGAGTCACGATTTCAGTTGTTACGAGCGGATGGTAGAGTTCGAGTGTCGCGCAGACCCCACGAAGCCATGGACCCAAACTGTTAGCAAGGCACTGTTCAAGCTGGTGGTGGCTGCATAATGTTGTGGGCTGTTTTTACATGGCATGGACTCGGTCTTCTGGTGCAACTGAACCGATCATTGACTGGAAATGGTTATGTTCAGCTGCTTGCAGATCATTTGCAGCCATTCATGGACTTCACGTACCCACACAACGGTGGGATTTCTATGGATGAAATTCCGCCATGTCACCGGGCCAGAACTGTTAGCGATTGGTTTGAAGAACATTTCGGACAATACCAGCGCATGATCTGGTCACCTAGATCGCCCGATATGAATCCCATTGAGCATTTATGTGACATCATCGAAAGGTCCGTTAGTGCCCAAACTCCTGCACCATCCCCACTTTCACAATTATGGACGTCTATACAGACAGCATGGCTCAATATTCTTGCAGAGGACTTCCAACGACTTGTGGATTCCATGACACGTCGAGTTGTTGCACTTCGCCGGGCAAAAGGAGGACCGACACGATATTAACAGTCATCCCATGACTTTTGTCACTTCAGTGTATATTTGAAGTATTTTAAAAATGCAGGATTAGTAGAAATTGTTTATTAGGCTTAGTTATACAATCAAACATGAGAATGTTCTTGTTTATTAGATAGTCATTTTTTTTTCCTTAGATGTTTTCTGTGACAGTTTTTCATTATTTGAAAATATATTCTCTAGGAATCAGTTCTGTTTTGCAAGTATGACTGACTTCTTTAAGGGCTATTTTCTGCATTTGTCAATGGCAATTCATTTTGCTTGTACATTGTCATGACTCTGTAGGCATTTTGCTTTCTCAACACTGTTATAAGTCATCACAATTATATAGAAAGACTATATTTTTTAAAAATTTTAAGCTTAATTACTTTTCTAATTTTTTACCTTAATTTAACTCATATTAACTTATTTCTTTATACAATTCCACCTTTTTTTTCTTTCTTTTTTTTATTTAACTAATGCTACATGAGCTTTGTAAAGCTCCTTGTCTCGGCATTTTCTCACACTTTATTATTTGAATTATATCAAGAATAATAAAAATCCTTAATGCTTTGGCTCATTCTTTTAGAAATACCTAAATCAACAGCTGTAGAAAAAATCCCTATTAGAATCACATAATATAAAATCATGGGGTTAAGTATTTTAGTCTCTTTCTCTTTTTTACTTATGTTTTGCAATAGAGACAGGTGCATTTTTTTACCATAGTTTTTTTTCTTGAACATATTGTGCCCTCCATAATGAAAAAAAAAAGCAAATTTTTTAAATCTTCAAAATTATCTTTATTCAGAAATTATCTTCTCTTTGACCTTCTGCTTAAAATCAGCTCGGCTTTATCTTTTTGGTCACAAAATTGCTTAAAAATATGTGTTTACATTTCATAATACATTTATATATTTTTGAAAAATTAAATATTGGACTATAAAAAATTATAAAAGAAAAGAAAAATAAATAATCTATATATATTTATATAAACAATAAAAAATTTCTTCTTGGTTATTTAAAAGATTACTGCCTGTTAAAGAAATATACATTGAAATACTTTAATAGCTTGATAATCTTATCAATAATTAATGTAGGGTCTTGAATTCAACTTTATTTCTTCTTGGTTATTTAAAAGATTACTGCCTGTTAAAGAAATATACATTGAAATACTTTAATAGCTTGATAATCTTATCAACAATTAATGTAGGGTCTTGAATTCAATTTTATTTCCACTTGTTTAATATTATTTTATATTTTAGATGATTGTGGCTCCACTTGTATTCCTTGGGAGGAAAATTACTTTGCTATTGCAAGTCCTGGCATTGGCAAGCAGTTGATATTTTTTGCAATTCAGGCAGTCGTGTTTACTTATATCCTTGTCTTGTGTGAGAGAAATTTCATCAGGTATCTAAGATATAAAATCAAAGGTCACAAAATCACTCCAACCAGCGTTATTACTTTATCTGAATCAATTGAGGTTGAAAATATTGAAGATGACGATGTCCGCGCAGAAAGACTGAAAATCCAATCCATTGCTCTGCCAGACTTATTCCTTTGTAACCACTTAGTCATTAAAGAAGTGACTAAACAGTATGGAAATTTCACTGCTGTCAACAAATTATCTTTTGGAGTCCGTAAAGGAGAATGTTTTGGATTACTGGGATTGAATGGTGCCGGTAAAACTACTACATTCAAAATGATTACTGGTGATACTTCTATTACATCTGGTGAAATATATGTTGATAGCTTTGATGTCAAGAAAGAAAGCAGAAAGGTAAGTTGTGATCAAAATTTTAAATTTGACATAGATGTACTTGTATTTATATATATGAGTATCTTGTTTATTGTAGCAAATGTTTGTAAATATATCAATCTGTTCTTTTCGAATTTACATTTTAGAACATTAACTGTTATAAAAAAAAATTATTTATTATGCTGTGACATAGTAAATAATGGATTTATTATTTGAAGAACAATGCAACTCATCTTTGATTCATATGACCTTTATGAATACATTACCTACCTGCTTCATTTGAAGATTAAAGAGTTGAAATCGTCATTGTCTATATGTGTTTTGTTAGAAACAAGTAATATTTTTTTTAAAAAAAAAAAGTCAGTTACTACTTATACTAATAAAGAAAATTTTTATTTCAATTACTTTTTATTAAATTATTACTATTAATACAAATAATTTATTTTTAAAAAATTATTGATATTCGCAAGAACAGGACTCGCATTCTTCACTTTCACTTGAAAAATACTGATACCCTTGCATCTTACCAATTGAGCAACTGCCTGATGATTTCAATTTTCATTACGAACTTTCAAAACTTCATTTAAAGTTTTTTAAAAATTTAATTTCATTAATGAATTAATATTTTTTAAAAACTGTATTAACATAAAATGCCATCCACTACAAGTTTTAAAAAGTATACTTGAACTTGAATAGATGAATGAAAAGTATTTTATTAAAGATTGAAAATTCGAACAAGATGTATATATATAGGGAGAGTGTGAGCTAATAGTAGGAATTCAAAAATAACTAGAAAAGCAAAATTCAAGCATTAATATCTGTGAATGAGTAGCGATATTAATATGCAATAGCTAATGCAATTTGCATGATATGTGATAGTATACTTTCTCCCTTGTTAATGAGTAATTTGCTAATTTGTGTATAGAGATTAATCCAGAAATTTAAATCAAAGTGGTATAGGCTTATAAATTTAACAAGAGGATCATGCTGCTTTTACAATTAGTGTTAATTTTTTCTCTATATACGTTCCAAGTTTTAATGTGTTAATCACTTGCTTCTAACTCTGTATTACATTATACTGAAGTAAGTATTGCATTGCATTCTCCTGAATTTCTTTGCCTGGATTAATAGACATGTTATCTATTTTTGAACTTTTTTTTCCATTGAGAATCTATTAAGTTTTATTCTTTAGTACAATGAGAAGAATTTGAAAAAAAAGAGGTTTTGCTTTACTATGTACTCAAATAGGCTGAATTAGAATCAAGAATCATTTAAATTCTAGCATATTTTTTTCATTAATTTTTTTCTATATTTACAAATGAACTTTAAAATTTTAATTAACTTTTGGTAATTACTTGATTCATTAATCAGCAACTCAGGCAAACTTTTCTTTTAAATAGTGAGATAACTTTAAACAATTTAGCATTTTGAATTTTTTTTAAAAAATCTATTCACAAAATACTAAGTTGTATTTTTGTAAATTGTAAATTTTCATGATATTTGTTTCTTAAGTAAGTTATATATATATATATATATATATATATATATATATATATATATATATAATATAATATGGATTTCAAAATCTGAATTGCCTTTGAACCTCTATAGAGCTTATCTTTCTATAGATACCTGTTTATCATGTCTACTTACTAGCTCTAAATTAAAAATTATTTTATCAGTAGTTTTAAATTACTAAACAGATGCCATATAAATGCTTAATTTTACATATTAGGCAAATTTTATAATACATATTTCTTTTGTCCTTAGGTTCAGAAACGAATTGGTTATTGTCCACAATTTGATGGCCTCATTGATCAACTAACTGGAAGAGAAACACTTACTCTTTTTTCTTCCCTCAGAGGCATACCAAAACATTTGATAGCAGATCAAGTGAATTCTTTGAGTGAGCTTCTTTCATTCCAAATACATATTGACAAACAGGTGAAAGATTACAGGTATGAACTTTCTGGGTATTTTGCTGTGTGGAATAAATCTTAAAATCTACCTTATAAATTTAAATTTGGGGGACTTGCTGAATTGAATTATATCAATGACCTGGATAAAATTTTAGTATTAAAAGTCTGAATTAGTCATTCAAATGGTTGATTTCATTATACATAGAGAAGTTGTGGTGATTGCTACACATATAAGCCAGATAACATCCCTCGGACCAAAGTGCACTTTTGGCCCAACGGATGTGTTACTGGACTACTAACTATAAGATTCGGAGTTCGGGCCTAGCGCTATTCGCTACACCTAAAAAGTAATAAAAATTCACTAGCATATGTGGCAAAAGAAGGCTTGGTATCTACATTTATATTTTTGCATGAACACTGGCAAAAATGCATATTTGCTCACATTAGTTATTTTGAAGAAATTGCGAAATAAACATGTTGTTTCTGTAATAATTTTTCCTTCATAAAATGAATTTCATCTGTGATAATAGTAATATTTTTATCTTTCAATGAAAACATAATTTTTAAAAATAAATGTATAAAAGATTGGTTAAAATTCCAATCGATTACATAAATAAGTCACTGTAGCTATAAGTGTGTGTAATTATGTTATAAAATTTATTTTGTTACAAGTCTTGAAATATCAAATATATATATATATATATATATATATCTTTATGAATTTCAAAGATTTTTTTCATGATCAATAATTTAATGTACACTCCTTTTTTTTATGTTAATGTATACCTGGAATTTGTGGTCAGCATAAATTAGTAGGTAGCTATGAGCTTCTGAAAATTAGTTCACTATTTATAGTAATAGTTTTCCTGTGCTTGTAGAGTTAAGAAATGTTTAATATTATTTTAAATTTTCAGTGGTGGTAACAAACGGAAATTAAGCACAGCAATCGCTTTACTTGGCAACGCACCAGTCATTTTTCTGGACGAACCTACTACAGGTATGGATCCTGTGTCTCGGAGGTGTTTGTGGAATGCATTGTTGCAAGTGGTTCAAGCAGGACGATCAGTTGTTTTAACAACTCATAGGTATGAAATAAAAATTATCTAATGATATGATAATACATTTTGCTTTTGTAATAGGTGTGTCAAAAATCTGCATTTTTTTTGTAGTATTGAATATCTTTGTTACATATTACTAATACTTTATGCTTTGCTATAAACAGAAAACCATAATGTTTTTTCACAACCATATGAATTTTTACATTTGAATATATATATACATTATATATCTGAAATTATTAAATTATTAAATTTATTTTTAGTATTTTAGTTATTTATGAACTAAAATCATAGGCAACAAATATTTTGTTATTGGCATTTTATCCTTAAGTATAAATCTCATAAAATCTTTAAATTCTAATTTTAAATTTGTATATATATTATTCATATATCAGAATAAATTTACATTACTGAATAATAATCTTAGAACTTCGAAAAAAGTGTGTGTGTGTTTTATTATTTATACTTCATCTTCTTTCTTATTACTATTTTAATTAATTTGAAATATTTTTTATTATGTTTATAAAATTTGATCAAACTAGTTTGTTCTGTTGATATTTTCTTTATGTTTTCCTATTCAGCCAGATATATATAAACACACCTGTATATTATCACTTTTGTTAACTACACATTTATCATATTTATTTTCATTAGAATAAGTTTGTTACAAAAATATATTATTCTGTTTATATAGTATCTAACTGCATTGCAACAATATTAGCATTTCTAATTCATCATAATTCTAAATAAGTGTTATTAGTACAATTAAAGAATAATTGACATAAATCTATAAATTTCTTTTTAATACACTCAAGTCAATGTCATCCCCTGTTGATAGATACTGAAGTTTTTGTTTGAACTTATGTAATGATAATTTGTTCTTTGGATTTCTGACTTGAACTTCTCTATTCTGATCCCTTAAGCCTGAAGGGACCTTTATTTTTTATAATAAAGGTTACTGGTTAGCATCTGCAAGCATGGATACTATGCTGCCCTAATAAATAAATGAAAAGTTATTTTTTTACAAAGTTATTGAAGTAAAAAATTGAACTAAAGTAAATGATTAATATTTTTTTAATTAAAAATGTATTAAAATGTAAAACTAAATTTACCAGTTTACTAAAAAAAATGGTTTCAAAATGTTTATTATTTGAGATCACAAAGGACCTAAATCTATAAAACTATATTAGATCAATGTTATATAAATCTAGTACCCAGAAAGGAAGATTAGTATTGTACCCAGTGACCAAAATAACTACTGATTGAAATTTGTACTGTGAAATATACACAAAATATTCTTTATCTAATTAATAGAAGGTTTCTTGATTTATTATTCTTTCTGCATATTATCAGATAGTTTAAATTCAATATGCTTCAATATTTTTTTAAATTCTTTATCTAGTAATTTAATGTAAATATTCTTCTGCATAAAATAATTTACAGGAATATTATTTTTTTACAGCATGGAAGAATGTGAGGCTTTATGTAGTCGCTTGGTCATTATGGTCAATGGCCGCCTGTGTTGCTTAGGTAGTCCTCAACATTTGAAGAGCAAATTTGGAGAAGGATTTACCCTTGTGATCAAAATCGGTCAACGTTCACTAGGTGAAATTAATCCTCTGAAAAGCACTGTCCGGTCTGGTGATGGTTCATCTGGTCATTATCAATCTGTTTTCGTGAGCACAGTGAATACTTTGAAACGTGATATGGATGATGTGAGAGCTTTTGTAGAAAGAACTTTTGAGAGTGCTACTTTAAAAAGTGCTCATGAAAATCTACTTTTATACCATATTCCAAGGTCACTTTTAAGTTGGTCAGAAATATTTAGATTGATGGAGGATGCTAAATCAATGTTTAATATAGAAGATTACTCCGTAGGGGAGACTACATTAGAGCAAGTTTTTGTGAATTTTGCTTTGGGACAAAGATAATGTTATCTTAAAAGCTAGTTCTCGACATTTTTACTGAATATAAAAGGCCAATTATTTATTTTTGACAAAGTCCTATTTAATGCAATGCTTTATATACTTAAGTGCATGACTTATGTGTATTTTCAGAATATATGGTTGTACTGCTTTAGCAGTTTTAACCATGCCAAATATTTTTTATTTTTACTTAATGAAGAATATTCCATGCTTTTTGTTAAAAACTTAATCAGCATCTTTAGGATGTTTTGTGCTCACAAAGCCCTGGGTTTGCATCAAAGGTCATTATCTTGTTTCTGCTATAAAAATTATATCCATGTTGATAAAAGTATTTCTAAATATAATTAGCTATCTTTAAAAATTTCTAAACTGAAACATTTTTATATTCAGTGACAGTTGGAGTTGCTATAAGTGACTGAACTAATCACTGTTTTGTTACGTTCTTGTGCTGCAAAAGATTTTTTTAAAATTATTAATTAGATTATTCTATTTATATGCATTCATTCTAAAGAACATTAATTGATGTATTTAAAACTATATTAGTCATCGTCATAAAAAAGGATGACTACGACTTAACAGTTTTTATTAAGTTTCTTATATTGTCAGACACTGAATTTTTAACCTACTCTTTTTTTTTCTGTTTTCTTTTGACTTTATTAGCTTTGAATTATTAATAAATGTCATAATTTCTACTGAATACTTACGTAAATATATTGAATCATTTAAATATATTGCATTTATAAAACTTAGACCTTTACGTTAATTTCGAATTATTGACAAAACTCAGCCTTGGACACATACCCATTCATTGCCTGTGCAGCTCTGTTTATATTATGGTTGTACCGTGTGGTGGCATTGCTCTGAAAATGCATGTGCATTTTTCTAAATAAATAAAATACATTTACATAATGTATTTCCATTTTACTGTAAATTTTTTTAAAAAAACATGAGTTGTCACCGACTATAATATGAATCGCCTCATTTTTAAGAGTATTATAATTCACATTACTGTAAATGTTTGTATTTTTTATAAAACTTTTATCTTCAAATGCGAAACATGTCTCATTCTGTAGCAGATTCTGTCTCCCACATTAATGCATAATTTAATTTTGTATTTTAAAATAGAAGTATTGTTAAAACAAATTAATAAAAAGGAATCTAAATCTGAGATGCAGCTCTTTGAATTATAGACTCGAACTACTACATTAATGTCAATGTCTTAATTTATTTTGTAATATAAAATAAATTATTGTTAAGGCAGAAACAACCATCTTGGGTCATAGATCTTAAAATTTTGAAATATGCCTTAAAGTTAATATATATCTTACTTACAGTAATCCAGTTGAAAAAAATAATAACAAATCTCTGTGTATTACTCAAAGCGCTGCCAAATATACAATATTATAGTATATAGATAAATATAAAATGTAATCAAAATTCTGAAAATTAGCATATTTTTAATATTGCATCAAGCATGCTTTCATTTGTTTTATCTTTATGACTCACTATTTGTCCTTCAAGAGATGATGGGATGGACTGGATTACTGAGAATCTACTGTCACTTTTTATTTCATTTCCTGGCATAAGTTTTTTTTTTTCAATAAAATTTGAAATGTGAATTTTTTTATTTTAAATTTAAAAGTTCTTTGGAAATTGTATCTCATTTTCACTTTACTTCCAAAATCAATTAACTCTTCAGTCATAAATAATGTCACCGTATATATATATATATATATATATATATATATATATATATATATATATATATATAGGGTGGCATAAAATTATATCTATATCTGTAATATTTCATTGTAATAGAAATCCCAATAGTAGAATGAATGTTTCATCATGATAGACCAAACAGTATGGGAATATTGTCCTGTGTTTACTAAATTTATGTATAATAAGTCCCAGTCAAATGATATTCATTAATTAGTTATTTATGTAAAATATGTTACTATTATATTTTTAAAACATTTTCTTTAAGAAAGGGATTTTTTATGACTTAAAAATATGGTTTGTTGTATTTTTTTATATATAACTTTAAAATATGTATCTTCCTTTTATTAATTTTTAACTCAGGAAATAGCATAAATATTACTCTAATTTTTGGATTTATAGTTTTTATATAGTTATTGATTATTACATACCTTTTTATTATTGTATTAAATAAATGTTTGAATATCATAACTTTGAGATTTTTTTAATGTGAATGTTTCCTAAATAATGCAATTTTCTAGTCAAAAGTTGTTTGAGATTTTATCTATATCATTTGTTGTTTCTTCTTCTCAAGTTCATTAATATTATTAGATTTTATTCTTTCTCTTTTTTGAAATTTGTCTCTTATTGTATTGTACTGTACTGCACTAAAATGAAAAACTCCATACTTTTGAGCCTGTGATGTTTATATTTTATGAAAACAAACATATTTTTTTAAAATAAAATGTTAAATGTGTTGGTTTAGAAATTTTAATGTTTAGTAGATTTAGATTTCCTTTTTTGAAAAGCTTACTTTGGAAATCTTATTTTGGTTTAATCAAATATCAAAATTTTAGAATGTAGTAAAACATTCAGTATGTAATTTGAGCTTATGTTATTTCGAGATATAGAGCAATTAATTCTTAATTGTAACTTCTAAAATTACTGTATAATATTGTAATACTTTTTACATGGGAGTTTTCCTTATACTTTAAAATAAGTAATGCTTGATTCTTCAGTTTCTAAAACTGTATATTCATTAGATTTGCTGTAGACTCATTATAATTGCTGTCTATTTTTCTGCTTATACATTCCATATTCTATGTTCTCTAGCTTATAATGATATTTGTTTATTAGTAATTTTTGTGTTATATTTCTGTAATTTTATTCTTTTATATTATAATTTTTTTACTTTAAATAATGCTTATATTTTAGATTGCTTTTACAATATATAAATACAGATTTTGGTCATATTTATAGAAAAGTTTGTTCCCCCCCCCTCTGTAAGTTATTTTATTTGCTTTGTTTGAGCTTAAAATTTTATTCCATAAAACTTTAATGTGCATTTGTGTTCTATTTTTTTATTTGGATATTTTCTTTTTTATTGATTCTTATTTTGTCCCACCCTGTTGATTCTCTTTAAATATTAAATGTTTTTTTTAATTATATCAAGCTTTATAATGCTTATAACTTTCCAAAATATTTTTCTATTACTACTATTCTAAAAGCACTGTATGTATTATATCCAGTTATTACTGTACATGAATGTTATGGAATAGGAAGTTATGATATAGGTAAAGAAATAAAATAATTTTCCTATATGAAAAATAATTGCAAAAGTCACCGGTTAAAAGAATTGCAATTTATTATGAAGTGAGCTTTAAATAAAATAATTTATCAACAAAAAGTATACATGTTATTGAACTGAAAACATTGTTATATTATTTAAATAAAAGTGAATTATAATATGTTGTATTTTGTATTTCTTTTTTATTATTATTATTAGAAAATGTCTTTTTAATCAGTTATTTAAAATTTGAGTTTGCGCTGCAACTTTACTTTATAAAAATTCTCTAAAATGAAAAATGTTTGGCACCAGAATCTTATAGGTGTTGCCATCAACAAAACCTTATCATAATTGTGATATAAGATTTTCATATAAAATTATGATCTTTTCAGATTAATTTGGTATATTACCTTGCTGTTATCAAGAACAATTTGCTTTAAATTTCATAATGAGCAATGGGAATTTAATTATTCTGTTTCTTCAAGATATATTACATCTTTTGATTACTACTTTCTTTGACCAAAGTGCTACTGGCGTTGGGCAGACTATCAGCAAAATACTCAAAAATATTAATTAAATAATTATTTATATACCACTTGATTAGTAATATGCTTTTTTTTTTAATCGCGAGAACATTATGTTTTTTTTTTTTTTTTTTTTTGGTTTGGAGTTTTAAAAGCCCCAAAATGGGTGGACAGAAAAGAAAAGTGACAATTTATCGCTTTCGAGGCATCAATTTTTCGTTTTTAGGTTTATTAGAAAATGATAAAGAAGACTGTTCCATTAGGAGTTTTAGCTGCAAATAAAAATTTATAATGCGGCGCGAATGACTGCGATATACCTGACTCTCCTTTCTGGCCAATAAAAGATAGGGTTGTAAAAAGTTATCGCCTAAAGATGCACTGTGAAGAAAACGGGAATGAACACGAAACAGCGAAGAGGAATCGAAAGTTATATAATATAAATTTCAGTTTTCCTGGCTGGTAAAAAATGTTTTGAAGCTCAAGTGATTTTTAGATGCAAAAAAAAACAAAAACACATTGCTCTTTTAAAAGGTGAAGACAATAATCACATAATTATTCCTAAACAATTTAAGCCGGATTTTTTTTTTAAAAAAAAGATAAAATGAAAATAGAACGCTGGATTCGGGAATCATGTGATCATACCTGACCAGTTTAACCGGATTTTTTCAAAAATAAAAGCACTAAATAAAATGAAATAAAAAAACACTGGATTCGAGATAAAGTTTTGGAGCTCGGACGATTTTGAGATGATCGAAAACCAACGATTTTCTAAATGTTAGTATTTCCGAAATATGAGTCATGTATGAGCATGATGTTTCTTGGTCGGATTGATGCTACGTGACTTTAAAATAATGATAAAGTAAAATTTTTGATTGCAGATTTTCAATTTATCGAACCATACCACAAGTTTTCCAGGCAGAAGTGCAAGCTTTAAAGATGACCGTAGAATATTGTGAAAAGTTAGAGGATGGACAAAAGAACTCAATTTTTTTCAGATTCTCTGTCACTTCTACAAGCCATTCAATCATTTCACAATTTTAATGGGGAAATATGGGTAATAAAAGAAAAAATAAAAATAGTAAAACTTAACTAGTGGATGAAGTTGGGTTAAGGCCCATATTGGGATCTATGGTAGTTAAAAGGCGGATCGATATGCAAAGAGGGCGGCACAGAAAAAGTGTGGATATAATTGTCCCCAAATCAAATGGTGTCTTAAAATGGGAATTGAGAGAAGAAATTAAGCTACAATGGTTTGACAGATGGTATATGTTTAAAAAAGGAAGAGTAACTTACGATTTTATTCCTAATCCAGAAATAAAAATAAGATACCATCCACTGGTAATCCAAATTATATTAAAACACGGGAGATTCCCAGCATATTTCCAAAGATTTAGAGGAATGCAGGAAAATAAATGCATTTGTGGAGGAATCTGTAGTTCTTACCACTGTTTAAAGGAATGTACAGAAATCTTCAAACACAGAAAACATCTGCAAGTTGAAAATAATGACTTGAGTTCAGTACTGGTGGTGCCAAGCAATCTTAGGAATCTGAAGGATATGATGTCTAAGAATGGTCAGTTTTTTGACAACTGTTTGTAGAGGAGGGGGTGGTCAGTATTTGGCCACTTTGGGGTCAATGATCTGGAAGAGAATATCAGTTTGACAGATTCGGTCAATGTAAAGATGGACATTGCTACAGTCCACAGTCGGCCACAACAAATCCTGTCGATACTGCTATGTTCAGTGGTGGTGGGGTGGTCGGCTGTACACAAAAAGGAGCAGATTTCAATTTTTTTTAATTATTTTATTTTTAAATCATTAAAAGTAAACGGCTAATATACATAAATACAACGACTTGATTTGGAAATCGAATGAAAACAGGGTACTTTTCCGTTAGCCGGGAGCAAACGAAATCAGTAAATAGTTCCAGAATTCCGCCAAATAAAATTGGCGAAAAATCGCCAAAGAATGTAGAATTCTGTTGACTATTCATTCGCATCGCTTGGTGACCCGACTCGCGTTTGGTTCACAATTTGCAGCATTTGCGCCCGGCTAACGGAAAAGTATCAAAAACAGCTCCTAATTACTATGCAATAACGACGAAACAAATCAATATTTACTTCAAAAGAAGCCATCGATTTCATTGCTTTTCAAGCCTCGGTAGCGTGGAAGGCAGTGCGTCAGTCTCATAATCACTCTGTTGTTGTTGCTTATGATACTTGCCATGGACAAGCCCCGCTGATACATCAGCAGATTTTAAGTCAGAGATATACGTATCCTGCTTTACAAGTAGCGCCATCTAGGGTCAAGAGTACGACTTGGCTACACGTTCGTCACAACCCTTTTTAGGGGGCGGAGTTCATTCATGCAAATTCATTCACTCACCTCGGATCGTAATTTAGACCTGGAACAGAGAATGATCATCTCTGACCCATTACCCCCAGTGGTGTTACTCTCTACATGGAGGACTTTGCTACCACGAACAGATTTGACGAGCGCCAGCCGATACACACTTGGGGAATCTTTTGGCCAGTAAGTTTTGAACTCGTAGCCTTTAGGCCAGTTAACACATCCTGTAGTATAATAATGTACAATATTGTGCTATATTTTATGATATTAAACATCTTACAATATTGCGAATATTGATCAATATTGTACAATATTTGTGTGCTACTAGGGAAGGAGTACGAGTCCAATGCTCTACCAACCAGGTTATCCCGCCCCATAATCACTCTGTTTGGAGTAATCTGAAGGTCGTGAGTTCTACCCTCACCCGGGGCAGGTTTCTTTTTTTGACGAGGTGGGGAAGGAAGATGTATTTAAAATTATGTCCCGGGAGTTATATTATTGAATATTTACATGAACAATATATTAAAAACATTTACGAAACAAAAATGTACCAGTTAATGGCAAAAAAATTTTAGATAATGTCTTGGAGGTCAAACGATTAAGAGATGAAGAAACCTTTGCTTTCTAACAATCAACGCAAGTGTAGTTTGATAATCACGTGATTGTTTCAAATGAGTTTTAACTCATTATTCATGAAAAAAATTTAGAACTCGTTCGATCTTGTAATGATTAAAAATCATCGTTTTTCTCAATGCTGGTGATCTCGAAATATATAATTCTCATGTGAGAACATGACATTTTTCTGCCAAATTCATACCACCTGACTATATAAAAAAATTCTCACGTGACAATAAAATTTGCAATTTCATTTTTTTTCATTGTTTGGGAAATAGTAACTATGGCATTTATTTCCATTCTGAAATCAGATTGCAGCATTTCTGCTTATAAAGGAAAGGGTTTGTATATATGTATCTGCATTAACACTTTGACTGCCAAGCCAAAATTGCAAATGTTCACCATGGAGCCAAAAATATTTTGTATGTGTAATTTGTTCTTTTTTTCAGCATAAAATTACGTATAAAAGCAATAGTTTTTTATCTCTCTCATTTTGCAACACATGGGGAGATTTTCATCCTGGCTACCAGAAATGATAGCCAAAGAACCCCACGAAAACTAGAGCGAATTCTTCAATGAGGAATCAGATGGGTGCTTATGCCACAACACTCAGAAAAGCTGTTAAATGGTACAGAAAACTAGGATTAGAGTTGTTAGGCGTTGCAATAGTTAACGCATGGGTTGCATATCGACATGTAACAAACTCAAAAATGAAAATTCGAAAGTTTAGGGAGAGCTTGGTTTTTCAGCTGCTTGGAATGGATATAAATCCTGATTTTGATGCGCAAAAAAGTAAATATACTCACCACTTGATTGATAGGGTTCAGTGGTAAAAAGTTACGACGTAAATGTCTTAAATACTATTTCAACATTTCTAAGACAGAGGGTCGTAAACTGGCAAAAAAAAAGCTAACTTCAACATATTGTGACAGTTGTCCTGACCAGCCTCAATTGTGTCGTAATTGCTTCAATGCCAAGCACTGATTGTAACTTTATTCCAAAATAAAGGAAATAACATATTGTATTTATATATTTTTTTATTTTCACAAACTGTAAATATATATATTTATTATCACATACTGCATATATATTTATAATATACTCTCTCTATATATATATATACATCTTTTTTTGCTGCATGCTGAAGATATTTCATTTTCCACAAAACTTAGCGCATAGAATCGGCACATCTATCAATTTGCACAAGCTACGTATACCTAACACATCGTAGGGGGCCCAACAATCAAACTCCAATACGATTTTCATGTAACTGATATCGTTTTTGATAGCCAAGGGCTAAAGTGTCGAAACACCATGGCTATCAGATATGATAGCCAGTGTCCCAATGGAAACATCACCGGCTATCACATATGATAGGCATGGCAGTCAAAGTGTTAACCAGACAAATCTCTTGAGACGGTAACTAATGTCACCAATTTTCAGTAGAAAATTGTAATATTCACTCAATTTATTCAAAAATAATTTATTGTGCATGTGTGTATATACGTGAGCTCTTAATAGGAATTCGAACCTTTTATAAGAGTAAGAGACAGTTTCGGATTGCCCTGAGACTTGTAATATTTTGGTTTACAACCGATTAACAAAATCATTAGACCAAAAGTGCATTTCGGCCCAAGGGATGTTATCTGGCTTATGAAGATAACGCCACAATATTCTCCCACCAGTGAATCGATGGAGAGACGGACGATTTTATAGCGCCAAGCCGGGGTCTCCGAGTAGAGTTCTTTTTCTTCTGTGGGCCTAGAACAGCGGAAAAGGGAAAACGACTAAGCGATGGTTGCTTTTTTCTTAAAACGAATTATTTCCATCCTTCTTCGGGGTTTTTTTTTTTCTATATCTTTTCCTGAAATAAAATGTGCAAAACAGCTTTGAGTTTTAGAGTAACTAACAGCATCGTTGCACTTTCTTTATTTGTTGATAATTTTATATGGAGTTATTTAATTTATTATCATGTCAGAACTTGGTTATTTTGGGAATTAGGTAGACAAAAATATGTAGGCGAAAAATAAAAAAAAAACAATCAGTGAAATATAAAAAAAAACGTAGGCGAAAAATTGAAATTTAATTATCTTTGCGTTGCCATCGCATTTTAAAAAGGTCTGATTTAAAAATATAGGTTAATGACTACAGTCAATAAGACCTAGAAAAATGTCATTTTGAACACGCGATTATATGAAATGCAATAAATAGGAAATGCGATTTTTTTAAACAATAAATGCGAGACAAACTTTTTTTTATCGTTTGCCGTACTAAAGTGATTCATTCAATGAAACAATTAATGTAATTTAACTTGCACGAGCACGTGGTGCTTGGCCGTTCAAGAAATGATGTTTTGACATGATACATTGAAATATGCATAGCAGATTTCATTTTAATCTTTTCCTTATTCAGATGGCTATGACCTTATGGTTCATCCAACTTGCTGCAGAAATTTATTAAATCACAGTCAGAAATGTGACTGACGAAACTGTTCAAAATGTAATTAGACAAGCTGCATATAAAAGTCAAATCGTTAGAGAGAATCAGATTGGAAATTCAGAAATAAAAGAGTTTGAAGTTTTTAAGAACTCCTCAGTTGAAGATCAACAACTTTTGGAAGATAGTTATACTTTATGATGAAAGAAAATGCAACATTTTTAGCAGTGATGGTCGTTTCTTTTATGGACAGTTTTACAGTTAAACATCGTGGTGACTCTATTATGATTTAGGGTAGTATGGCTTCATCTTAGACAGGAAATTTATTTCTTGATGGCATTTTGAACCATATGGTTTACTTAAATATACTTCGCAGGAATCTTACCCAGGTAAGCACATCCTGTAGCTTAATATTGTACAATATTGTACGATGTTATATGATATAAAACGATATTCTACAATATTAAGCAATATTGCGAATATTGATCAATAGTGTACAATATTTGTGTGCTACTAGGGTAAGAAAAATGCTAAAAACTGGTTTGAGATGGAAATTTCATTTTCTAGCAGGACAATAACCCCAAAAAGAATGCACGTAACTCTAAAATAATGGTTTCTGTCATCGCAAATAGCATTTGCGCACACTACAAAAAGTACCCTGATATCAATGTCATTGAATAATATCTGTGGTCCACATTCAAGATAGTGGTTCAGAAACACAAAATTAGGAACAAATTCTATTTAAAACAATTGTTGCAAGAAGAATGCGTGAAATATCTTCAAATACCACCAGAAATTTGTCGAATCAGCACCACGACGTCTAAAGATCGCTATAAAAGCCAAAAGACATGCAATTAAGGATTAGCACTTTCTTTCTTTGCGTGACACTACATAAATTTCGTTGGTGTACTCACAATTTTTTTAAGGCAAAAATCTGCTAAAGTTTATTTAAAATGTTTCCGATGGTTTACAGTTTAGAGGTTTTTCGTTGATTTTTCTTTGTTTTGTCTTTAAATTAAACCATTTGTTGTACGGAAAAATAAAAATATGTTTGTACTTCTAGTTGTTGTTGTTACTAATGGCACTTGCCATGGACAAGTTCCCTGCTGATACAGAAGTATATTTAAGCCGAAAGGAGCGTCTCTTGTTTTTGAAGTAGCGCCAACTAGGACCAAGAGTACGACTTAGCTACGCACTCACCACATTTGCTTGCACATCCCCTTTTTAAAGGGGGAACGAACAGTCATATATCTCACAGATAGCAAACAGAAAAAAAAACCATGGCCAAACCAGAACTCGAACCCTGGATTCCCAGAACGCGAGGAAGACGCGCTACCTCTGTGCCAGAAAGCCGGCGATCTTCTAGTTAATGTGTTATTTGTATTGAAAGTCGGATTTATCAAGTAAAAGTAAGGTGAATTCTCAACTTTTTGAAAGACTGTATATTATACTAGATTATATTCTCGGCGTGAAGGTTTTCTGGCACAGAGGTAGCGCTTCTGCTTCGAGCTCTGGGAGCCCCAGTTTCGTGTCCCGGTTCGGGAATGGTTGTTCTTCTGTGTGCTATCTGTGAGATGTATGTGCCCCCTTGTAAAAATGGGATATGCAAGCGAATATGATGAGGGCGTAGCTAAAGCCGTACTTTTAGCCCATGATGATGCTACTTGAAACAAAAGACGCTTACTCGTCTGCTGATGTATCAACGGGGCTATTCCATGGCAA
Source organism: Argiope argentata (assembly GCA_026289955.1). Taxonomy (NCBI): domain Eukaryota; kingdom Metazoa; phylum Arthropoda; class Arachnida; order Araneae; family Araneidae; genus Argiope; species Argiope argentata. The sequence goes on from JAOUZG010035803.1 coordinate 1,922,039, forward strand.
GTGCCAGAAGTACCAAAAACATGTACTCAGCTTTGCTCGGGAATAAAATACTTTCAGGATTTATATTTTGATTGTTAAAATTACTTTTGTATTTAATAATTTAAAACAAATTCTTTTTGTTATTTAAAACTTTTAATTATGCTGGAAATATCAAATGAAGCAGACGATTTTTAAAATTTGACGATTGCTAATTTTCATAAAGATAATAATATTTATCATGAAAATGTTATTAATTTTATTATAAAAATACTCCAAATTTTGTTTACAAATATTGATGCATAAGGCAGATATTAAAAATGACTTTGAAATAGTTAATTAAGTAGTTAATTTTTCATTAATAGAAAACTTAAAAATTAGTCAAATCTTCACTTGTTTCTATTATAAATATTTAATCGTTTGCTTTTATTTATTAATGTCTTTTCAGAATTCTACTGTTATGCTTTGGCAATAATTTTTTTGTATGTATTCTTTTTAAAATCAGTTAAAAGCGTAGCTAAAATATTCAAACAATTAAAACTAAAAAATCAAAATATATAGACTAATTTAAAAACTTACCATTACCTAACAAAAAAAAATATTTATAATTTTTTTTGTTTCAAAGTTGGATGCATCTATCCAAATTTTTTTTTTTAATTTAAAAAAATAATTGAAGAAAGGAACTTCACTAAGTAGAATTGATGTTAATTAAAAGGTAGAATATTGAATTTTAAAATGATATGTAAATATATTTCTTGTGAGATAACCTGCTTCGAAGTTACTGCCGATAAACTTCATGCTATTGTTTCTAATTAATTCAATATATAATTAATTAGTCTTAGCAATTTGTAAAGTTGCCTGCATTTTTTTTTCTAGTCATAAATAATAAGTGTAGAAAAATTTATTGAATTTTTCCTTGTTTAAAAAATATGGAAAACTAGCTCTTACCCGCGACTTCGTACGCGTGGAAATTTTGATGTGTATTTGTGAGAACTGACAGTCTAAAATGCTATCGAAACCGTATGCATGCACAAATTTTCAACGTCGATTGGAGTAACGCAAAGACGTGAATTTTAAGCACCAGTCGGGGTAACGGACGCAGATTAGAAAATTTAAGTTTCAATTCATCTGTTTTATTTTCATTGAAAAGCACTTCTGAAGGAATCAAAAGATCTATTAATTAACAATGTTTAATTTTAAATTCATCATACACTACAAAAAATAAAAGGAATCGTTTGAAATAACCGTTACGTCTAACATCATTAGCGTGGGGGGGATGTTATGTTAGTAAAACCATAAGGGTACTTTTCCGTTTGTCGGGTGCAAACGAACAATCGCCAAAGAAATTTGAGAAAATATGGCGGAATTCTAAGTTATTTGCTAACGGAAACATACCACTTTAAGCATATATAAAAAAATATATAGCTAACACAAATACAATTTAATTACAAAAACACACAGTTGAACAGTTTTAATGTATAGTCATTTTCGCCAAAAAATTAGTTTGCCACCAAATTTTAGCGAAATGGCATTTCCAATCACAAGGTTTCGATGCCCGTTGCAGCAAATTAACGGAAAATTGAAACAAATATATAAACAAATGCAGTAATATGGAATGCACTAAAAATTTAATCGGAAATGATGAAAGTAGGCAAAAGAAATAAGTAGAGCAAGAAAAAATCAAGAGAAATGAATAGGAAATAACGAATTATATCAACACAAGAACAGCATAAGAAAAAAATTTAATAAACATTCCTTTAGAATAGTAAGATCATATTAAAAGAACACCGGAAATAGAAAAATAAAAACAAACGATTCAAAAAGCTCAGGCAGATGTTTCCAGATTTATTTATTATTTTTGGGCGAAAAGTTAGTTTTTAATTAATAAAAAATTAGCCACTCAATTAACCGGAATAAAAATTAGTCTATGTTCTTCTGTAGACAATAATCTAGTATCTATGTGCTGAATTTCATTGAATTTCCTTCAGCCGTTCTGGCGTGATTGAATCCCATCATCCATCCAAACTTTCACATTTATAATAGTAGTATAGATACACACCCACAATGACTTTTGTTTGTATTAATATTCAAATTATAAGAACAAGTTCTGGAGAAAGTAAATAAATAACATCTTGAAAAGTGAAATCCATCTACAATGTCATGTCATATAGATGGAAGTTTGGCTGCTGAACTGGTTTTACTCCTTTAGTTACTTACGTAACATGGTATAAAGGTATTTATAGTATTTGAAGGACAATACAATTAAAAATTTTCTAATTATCAACACCGTCATGGGAGGTAATCAAGCCTACACGATTATATTGACATAATTGGCTCCAAGTATCGCAAACGATTATCGAACCACCAATCAGGCAGATAAAAATAGACGAAGGTGAATATAACGTCCATTTATTTTTAAAATGGGAGTTCGTGCAATTTGATCAAATTGGCATTTCATCTTATGTAATACTATCTGAAATCCATAAAAAATTGCTGATAATCCATCTTGATCAGGCATTTGTTTGATTGCTATAAATAGAAAGACGAGTTTTTTTTCCCATGGTTTTTTTCCATGGGTTTTATATAACGCAGTATGTTTCAGCATTAATAAATCAGTAAATGTAGCAATGAAACCACAGAAGAAAAAAATGCGATTCGAATGCCGCTTGTCAAAAAGACGAAAATTAATGGTAGTTTACGACATTTATATTATTTGGCTTTAACCAGAAACCTTGAATTTCTATTATTATGTAATTTTTTACTACAGAACTAAAGTTATATATGTTTATCAACATTATTCATTGATGAACTTGATGAATTTTGACCCTCAGCGCCTGTCACAAAGTTACGGCAGCATCGCATATCTACAAATAATAAAAGAAAATGTGTGGGTGTTTGAATTCTCTTTACAGATCGGACCGATGTACGGACCCATATCCAATAATTAACAATAGAAGAAAAACAGAAAAAAGATTTTATCTTAATATAGGGGAGAAAATCAAGGGGTTGTATTGCTGATTTTTTATAAGAGAGAATAAAGTTTTAATTTTTCAGAACATTTTGCATTGAAAATATTTTTAAATTTTCGTTTATTAACCAAGAAAAAAATATTTATCTAATTAAATAAGAAATAATACTTGTGGTATATCAATAATTAATCAGATTGTGCCAATCTTTTTGCCGTATATTATAGTGCAGTCTGATTTATATTAAAGGCTTTTGATTGAAGCTGAGGGTTCATAATGAAATCCCGCAAATATTCTCGCATTTCTTAAATTAAATAAGTTTTGCATTATTAACCGCATGAATTGACGAACAATACTACGAGAAAGACCATCAAAATATAATCTTAATCGCTGTGATGTTGTTAACGCACATGACATAGAACACTGTAGCGTTAGCCTTATAAGGCAGATAACATCTACGATACCAAAGTCGACTTTTGTATTATGGTCATATTACTCGGCTATTGGTGCTAGCGTCGCCACCTTCAATCGGTACATTAGTGACCTTGACAACGCAACTTTCCGCAACAGTCGTGGCGCCATGTACCCGCACCAAAATCGTCAGACTCACTTGAGCAAAAAGCAACTCGCCCTAACGCTTGGCGCAATGCAAAAATCATTCGCTTCGCCAACTCACTGGTGGGGGAATACTGTATCGTTAGCCTTAAAAGCCAGATAAAATCTACGATACTGAATTCGACTTTTGTATTATGGTCATGTTACTCGGTTACTGGCTGTCGCGAGTTTGTATCGCGATCTTCAATCGGTGCAACACCAATTAGGGAATTTGAATGCATTCTTTCCAATCGATTGAAAATAAAATTTGACACAAATGTAGTCACAGGTTCACATGCTTTCCTAATAAGTTGTGTTTTTGAGTCATCGTGTTTACATGCATGTTAAAAAGTAGACGAGCAGGCGATCGGATTTTAATTTGATATCTCCCCAAAATGTATTCATCAAGCTCAATTTTGAAGACACTAAATGAACAGGCAGAAAATTGGCGATTTATCATTTCTAGAGCATCCATTTATCTCTTTTAGGGTTATTAGAAAATGTTATGGAACACCAATTATAATTTAAACGCTTTCTTTCCAACCGATTGAGAAAAAAAATCTGACACAAAACTATGATCGTAGTCACAGAGTGACACGATTTTCTTATAAGTCATTGCGTTTTTGAGCTATCATGTTTGCATGCATGTTAAAAACAGACTGTTAGACGATCGGTTTCAAATTTAACCCGGCAGGACGGGCGAGGTGAAAAGTAACACGAGAACGGGCATGGGGTGTCAGCACACCCCCAAACATATTAAATGGCATAAATGCAAAAATTTTTAAAGATTTGAATTCCTAAGAAAATTATGATAATTACACTTTTTTGCGAGAAAAATGATAACTAATATGTTAAATTATCGTAATTTTCAAAATTATTAAGGAATAAATTAAAAACGCTTACCGTTTTTGTCTCAGTTCGAAAAACGGAAATTATCCCCTTTAACACTTACTGATTTTTTTTTCAATTTTTATTATAATAAAAATTATACATTACTGTAAATTTAAATAATGATAATCAATTTTCTTAATAATTGGGGTGTATATGGATCCGAAACTTTAGATTTTTGTAGTTACTACTTACATCTTCAATTTCTGAGTGTCCTCGACATAATTTTGTCGCTCCTGACACACATGGTTTTCGATTTAATATCCTTGTCTCTTAAGCACAGATAGCATCTTCCGTGACTCAGCTTTCTTTATACCTTAAAAAAACTTGTGTTGTCGCAAACCTCTGAAGAATCGCATTCTTCTTCTAATTCAGATTGTTGATCACTGAATATGTCATCATCATCTGAATCGTTTAATTCTTCTTCGATATTCTTTTCAATTGACGAAATCTCCTTTGGCATCTCCTGAAGTCTGTTTATTTCTTTTCTATGCGTCAAACGAGGAAAAGACCGAACAGAACGACTGGAACAAGCCATGATTTCGCACTGAAAAATACTAACACGAGCGCACGCACGGGGTGTCCGCACACCCCATAATCCTTCTATGTGACGAAAATGGAGTCTGACTTCGCCGTTTTCAGACTCTATGCATGGAAAGTGACTTTAGAGGCAGGTACTGATGGACCAAACCATTTCGGTTTATAGAGACAGACAGCAGATGATTATTTTTAGGCGTGGGGTGTCGAAACACCCCGCGCCCATCCTGCCGGGTTAATATCTACTGTTAAAATCTTAAATTTATGCACCAAAATTTATCCATCAAGCTCTTTTCATTTTGTAACAACCATGCTTACTAAAATTAGAACATCTGGACAGACAGATTTTCTCTAAATGGATCTTGTGTAAAATTTGAAAGAAATGCACAAAATTGAAATAGAGATCATATATCCAATTTTAGTCATTTGCTCAAAATATTTTTGAGTAAACGTGTTCACAGAGAGATATAATTCCAAAAATGTGTTTTACAGATTCAAAATTATCAATAACTAGCCGCCTTTGGCGACTAGTCGGTTCGCCAGTATTAATGGTCGCTAAAATTTTCATATAATATTTTATGTAGCTGTGTCTCATAACAGGTTTTTCACCAAAATATTTTTCAACCAAACAAATTTTGATAATCATATAATTCATTTATAGTATTATTTTCTTCAGATGTTCTGTTCATTGTACTACTCATCTTTCTCTTTCTATCCGAGCAATGATTGTCCCGGAATTGATATTTTACTTAAATGGTGGAGGGAAATGTCTAAACTTCTACGTTTTTATAGAATAAGAAGATTCTAATTTTCATAAATGTAAACACACTAAACAAATAAAGACACAATTGATTTTCAAGAGATGCAAAAGCTTAAAAACAGCTTGGAAAATGCCGCACACAGAGAAAATAACGGTGACACACACACCCTTCTTTTCTTTTTCTTCATTACTTTTCTTTCTACAAACCCTTTTTTCCTTTGTTATTTTTTTTCTTCCCTGCCCAGATTTTATTTTGAGCAGGCATAAATTAATTATCCATGCAGACTAATAATAAAAGCAATTATTTTCTTTCTTTTTTACACATCCGTTATCTATAAATGAAAATGAGTGAATGAATGTGTGGGGGAAGGAAATGTAGATTTTTGGCGGGAAAGTAAGAAAAGTGTGGTTTTAACTATTTTCCTCTCAGTTTTTTCATTTTTTCTCTCCATAAGAACCATCTTCGTGTCTTAACGAAAATATTAAAAATAAAATTAGCCGAATCGGTCGAGCCGTTCTCCAGTTTTGCGCTTAGCAACGCATTTCGAGATCCATTTTTTTTATAATAGATGCAAAATATTCTTCAGCAGCTGGAGTTTGAATTTTTTTCAAGTATTCCAATATTTTCTCTTTTAATATTTCTTATAAAAGAAAATAAAAATTTAATATTTACAAGAGTGTTCTGGTCAAATTCTACAATTAGGTTTTCTAGAGGAACATTTCCTATGAAAAAGGCGAATAAAATATTGAGCACAAAGTATTTTCTTGTGAAATATCAGATTAACCATTATGTCTCACGATTAATTTCTAGCAGTTATATAAAGCTATCTGTCTATCTGTGTTATTTATGAAAGTTATTTAGAGGATTGTTTTGTCTCGCTATTTAATTTCTTAGACATTTGGTACATTCTTACCACATATACAGGGGTTTGTGAATTATACCCTGTGGCAGAATAAAGCATTTGTGGCATACTGTGAAGTTTCTCTTTTATTAACTAATCAATTTAAGTTCACACCGCAACAAAATTTTAACCTAATAAAAAACATTCGATAGCTGGTAGTTAGGGTTAGTAAAAATGGAGTGTTACAAGACAGAACAACGCCTTTTCACTGTTGAACAATATTTTTAAAAAATGAAAGTCCAACGGTCACATTTGGGAATTGGCCCTCTAGATCGAGTGATTTAACACCATTGGATTCCGTTTCTTGAAGTTACTTGAAGTCTGTTGTACCAGCATTCAGTAATACAAAACCAAATTTCGATAAAACTTACTTCAAATTACGAAAAGCGCTGGATCATCAAATTATCTTGACTGGTAAAATAAGATAGGATCTTTTATTACAAGTAAACACGTTTAAAACAAGAGAAGATAACTCCAAAGAAACTTTTACTCTTTTAAATGAAATACTCTATTTGTATAACGAATACTTTTGAATGACATCATGGTTTGTTAAAACAGAAAAGAGAATAAACAAAGCAATTTTAGTTGAAGTTGTTCTTGTAATTCAACTTCGGAGTTGAGATGTATACAATTTCGCTCGTTAAAGGTCAAGGTCAAAGGTCTGTACCAACAAACTCACTATAACATTGCATTGAAGGAGAAATTTAGCGTTGTATTAACGAAATTCAGCCGCATTTATGGAAGAAACATTTCGACAAAAGTTCGTATGTGATAACAAAGACTAGGAAGCCATTTGCCTTATGATAGAATTATGTATATTCCATATATAATTATATCATGTGTACTTTGCGATTCAATAAAAATATAACATTTTAAAGAAAAATATGCGCGTATTTTTTTTATTTAATTCAAAACTTGTTTTAACATTTTGTCCCATAATGTAACGCTCCATTTTTCCTAACTTTAAACTATCAACTGTCAAGCGATTTTTTTAATCGGTTTGTCAACACTTTATTGCACGAATTAGGCAAATTCATATCTTGCGTTAATTTTGGTACACCTTTTAACATGATCTTGTGTATATATCCATCGAATAAATACTCATTTAATTCGATCGTTTGTGAAATGAACGCATTTCAAAGTTAATCGATCATTTTTGGAACGATTAAAAATTTTCCCGCTTTTTTATTGATTAAATGACCTTGACTTCGATAATTGATCGTCTGCAGAATGATATCTACGATTACAGCAGCTGAGAATGCGGCCAACAAATGCTCTCAGAAATTATTTCTCACGATTTAACAATGTATCCGTTCTATGTACTGCAGTCTAAAAACAACACTAAAACGCATCTACTTTGCAGGAGAAAAATAAAAAATAGAACATACAGATTAAATGTCGTAAGAAAAGATAACGTATGAACCACCTGTGAATTTTTGAAAATGATATCCATTTTCCATTCAACACTTTTTAGAAGCTGAATTGTAAATTATAAGAAAATGTGTAATTTAATGATATTTCTGTGAATATTTTTTTAAATAGCATTCAGTTTATTTATTATTTATAATCACAGTATTTTGTTAAAGTGCTGAAGCAGTACATTTGGTTGTTGATTTCCATCAAGGTAAGCTTTTGATTAATTCTTTTTTTATACATATTAAATCATATGAAATCACTTTCATTGCAAAAAGATTTAAATTAATATGTCTCTTAAAAATAATTCAAAACTGAATGTAATATTTGTTCAAAACCTGAATTAGAAAAAAACTGAGTAATAGACGAAATAACTCGAAATTCAAATAAATCTATGAGGGAAAAATTTCTTTATCCTCTTTACTTTCTCGTAGTGTAGAAAAAGTCTAGTAATTGTCAAAAAATTCGAACTTGAGAATTTGGCGAATCTCTACACTTTTTCTTACCTGAATTCGAAAAACATATTTTTGGAAAATGTCTGTCTTCCAATATGTCACAAAATTAATTACAAAAAAATGTCCAAAAAAATCAATTTCGTAATGGTTTTTTAAACAAAATTTGCAAATTTCTTACAAAATTTGAGTAAAATCTGTTAAGAGGAAATCTGTTCGAATGTGTTAGCACTATAATTACATAAAGAAGAGAGCTAAATGTAGAAATCCAGAACACAGATATAGCGTGTTTAGTATAGATGCCCTCAAAATTCTGAGCGAAACCCAATAACATGTTGATAGTCTGTCGGACTGTTACTCCAAAATGCAGTCACTTAAATACATCAAACTAAGAATGAGATTTTGTGATTTTAAGTCTACTTTCATGTCAAATTTTTTATTCAACTGGGTCGGGTAAAAGGCCCTTAAATTTGATTTTCCGGTATTTTTAACTACTTTCCAGGGAATAATCGCCAAGAATAGCACGATAGATTCAGTGACATTGCTAAACATATATTTCATAAATGTTGAACGCCCATGCCATGCAAGACGTTCACCGGAATGGCATCTTTATTAGTGAATATGTGAGAAATTGACGGTAAAGCGATAAATCGCCGATTTATCGCTTTTGAGGCATCATTTTTTTTTTGTTTTTTTTTTTTTTGTTTTTAGGGTTATTCGGGAAAATGTAGAGGATTGTCACATTAGCGATTTATTGCCATAAAAATCATTTACTAATCTAAATTTAATGTGTAAATCAAAAGTTTAAGTCAATGGTAATTTTGTTATCATTTGAGAACATGATATTGTTGTGTCGCTGAAATTTGAAAGGCAAGAAATGCTCGTTTTTTCTTTGGTAGATGGCGAGTCACCTGAACATGACATTTGAGGTTTGTTGAGGTTGCCAATATTGTTTTCGATAGTTAGTTACATTTATTATTAATTGCTTTTTGTTTCTTGTTTCTATGAAATGACGTCCTCTTCCAGTTTGTTTACGATTTCTTACTTTTAAATAATCACATAAAATAAAAATGTTCTCATATGATAACTTGAAACTTGCGACTGTAGATTTAATTTATTCTATTATTACATTTTTTTATGTTGCTAAAATATTTTTATTTTGTGAGAATATGATACTGTATTGGTTTGAGATTTTTGAAGCCTCAAAATGAACGGGCAAAAAAATGGGCAATTTATTGCTTTTCGGGCATCCACTTTCCGCTTTTAGAGTTATTAGAAATAGTAAAGATGGTTACCACATTTGGCTGCTAATCACCCATAAAAAGTTACAGCTTCGCACGAATGTCTGCCATGTACCCAATTTTCGATATATCAATGCATGCATATTTTGGTAATCACTTGATTGTTTCAAACATGTTTGATTAGGTTAATAACTTAAAGTAAAAAAATGCCTTAAAATATTAATGATCTCACATCATAACATGACATTTGAGATAGCAGATTTTTTTTTTTTTCACTTTTTAGACAGACTTTGCTTTTCAATTTCATTACTAGGCGATGCCACTCGAAAAGAATAAAAATGTAATATATAAGATTAACCTATGATTGTGTTCTGAAAACTTAAAATTTAGTATTGTTATCTAGAAATCGTACAAGATTTCAGTCTTATATCAAATTGAAAATAATGAATGAAAAATTGATGACACAACCATATTTTAAAAAACGTGAAATGAGTTAAATAAAAGAATTGAAAAAGCTAATTCATATTGATATAATAAACAAAGAAATATAACCTTTTGCAGTAACACAGTATTTCAAGTCAAGGACATGTTTAATATATTTTTTTTCTTTTGCACTTGAAATATGCCTATGTAAAGTATTGTTATCATTTAAAAAATTAAGCTTGAGGATTTGATGAATTTGCTTTAATTTTTCATTAATGATTCTTTAAATTAATTCACAATGCTGCACGTTTCATAATTATTTTTTTAATGACAGAAATGTGAATAACTCATACATCTTCTGTGCAACACATTTGTTACTATATTCTTCATGTAGTAATTCAACCTATTGATGATTTAGCAAATCGATAATGTGATAATGTATGTATGTAATAAGTGAAACTGATTATTATTATTTAAAACCATTAAATTATATTGTTACAAGCGGGCGTGCGGCACGAAAACTCGCCAAGGGAGGCGTTGTTCTTGGCGAGGAGCCTCGCGCCAGCTTGATTGGTTTGGCGAAAGGAATAATCTAGTAGCCGCTAGATTGTGCGCGATGTTTTGAGAATTTTCACGAGACTCAGGTGCACGTGCTTCTCGGCTATATAAGGACGAGTAGCCGGCGTGAGTTAGTTAGTTTCTCGCAAGGTGCATAACTCCACACCCACCACCCCTAAATAGCCAATCAAAACCTGTCCTGACTCTCGCCAACTCACCCACCCCTACTCCTCAACAACTACTACTTAAGGGCCTGCAGAACTTTTCCAGTCCACTTCGCAGACGGTCACGTATGTAGCTGAAAGCAACGTGGAAGCATTTCATCATGACTGGGGATAAGCCCCTGCCGGGGCTAGGAGCTCCAATAATCCAACCACTAGTGAGTTAGTTAGTTGCTATAGTGATTTGATCGAGTTAGTTGAGAGTTTGCTCTGAGATAAAAAGCGTCTCGCTGGACTAAAGGATTAGTGAGCTGTGTTTGCGTTTGCTGTTAACGTACGTAAGACTTGAATTTACGCTGTAATTGACTGTTGACTGCTGGATTGTATTTATCTGAAATTTTTTACTTTATTAATTATCCTGTAAATAACTGTAAATAGCTGTAAATAAATTTGTTTGTGCTGTCCTCATACAAAGTCCATTCAATCCGAACCCGCTACGCTAAAAACGTAACAATATATTAAATATTTTCCCGTTTTTTTGTTGTTCTTTTTACTTTTTCTATACAAATTATGAAGAAATTATAGCAATTGTCAAAAATTTCGAACGCAAAACCTTTTTTACAGTTGGTGAGTCTTCAAATTTCAATGAGTTCGAAAAACGTATTTATGGCATTATGTCTACCTATCTGTCCCTCTGTCTGAACACAGCTTTGAATAATACGGATGAAATTTGGTGTATCAGTTAATGACCAAAATTTGGGACTTTTACCGAATTTAGAACAAAATCCATTCGCAGGATGTCTGTCTTACCACCTGTTCACTCGAAAATAACTCGATAATTCTAAACCACCAAGAAAAGTACATAAAATTTGGTACATAAGTTTAACCTCTAAAATATAGATATTAAATAATTTTTGAGTTAAAAGACTATTGACATTTGGCAATTAAAACAACGGACTGTTTGTCGTTTTGTACTTGCGTATGCATGTAAACGCGATCTCAAAACTCAACTATTCAAAACAGTGATATTCAATATGTCATCTCCCACTGGTGTGGTGTGAATAGGTTGATACCAACTCAGGTTTCATCCTCATCATCTGACCCCGGTTCAAAATAACAAGGTCTGTCCAAAAATAGCCCCAGTGTTGCTTTACAACGGGAAGATAATATAACTAAACTAAATTCGATATGTCGTCTTGTGACTACAGCTATAGCTCCAAGCCAAATTTTGGAGTCCTTCTTCTATAAAAAAAAAAGTGTGCAAAATACATATTCTCCCAATAGATTTTGTGAAAATATTTGATTTGTGATACATTTATATTTCATAACTAATACTTATTATTGCCAGGCAAATCATTCGTGTCCTAATCATGAAACATAAATTTATGATAAAGAAAAGGGATAAGACCTTTATGGGAAATTATGCGAGAAAACTTCAGGAAGACCCCCTCCTAATTTTTCACGCTTGCAGTCAAAAGATTTATTTTATTGAATTAAGGAAGATAATATTTACAGTGAGCCAACTTTAGAATACATGAGTTAGGTACT